>VSMD01078468.1:0-20016 GCA_008750895.1 Mirza zaza
GGATCTGGTCTGCAGGTCTGATTTCTGGGCTCCAGAGTTCAATCCCTAACCCCACCAGGGAGAGTAATGCCAGTCCCAGTTCACCCGTGGGGAGCCCAAGCTGGGTTGATGTCTCTCAGCCTCAGGGTCTGCCCCTTTCTCCTGGGATCACTATGCTAGCAGCACATGGGAGGGCTGCTGGGTAGAGAGCTCACTGTCTGAGTTCCCCTCAGTCAGCTGTAGGGCCCCAAAATGGAAGGTCCCATTTCCTGGAGGTGCCTCTGGCTGGTGGCTATATGGTCTCTCTTGGCAGCCAAGGATGGGGTGGGCGGGGGAGGGGAGAATGAGGCAATATGGCGCCTGCCATGCAGATTGGGTCTGTGCACAGGGAGGTGCCCCGAGAGAGTTAGGAGCGTGGTGCCACGTCCGCTACAGGCTTACCGCTCACTGGCTGTGGCCGTCTCTGTGCTGGTGTCCGCAGGTCTCTCTAACTGCTGGGGAGCATGCCAGCAGTCCAAGATACAAGGGAGGAGAAAGTTAACCACTCCACCTACCCTTGCCACCTGTCTCCAGGCTGGTCTGGAGGTCTTTGCTTCCAGTTGTCCTCTGCAACCTGCCTCCGTGGAGTCTCCCATGGTCTCAGGTACCCCTCCTTCCGACCCTCGTCGGATGTATGCTCGTCTTCTTGCTTCTTTCTTCTGATTTCTCCTAGAATCTGTGTTTTCTGCAGAGACACTCTGTTTGCCGGTGTTTCTTGTCCACCATCTTGATTTGTCTCCTTTTGGTCTTTTTTATCTTTATTGTGTGTTTGTTTTCCACTTCATTAATTTGTGCTCTTTATTATGTCCTTCCTCCTCTGTTCTGATTTTAATCAGCTGTTTTTCAAATTACTTGAGTTGAATGTTGATATCTTTGATTCTGAACCAACTTTCTTTCCTAGTATTTGCATTTAAAGTTCCAAATTTACTTCTAATTAAGGCTTTAACTGGATCCTACATGTTTAGAAATATCAGCAAATCCTGTCTGCAATAACATGAATATGTCTCTTCAGTTTCATTGTAATCCAAAAAAAAAAAAAAAGAATAAGTCTCTACTTCTTCAAATGCACACACACTAATGCACAGCCACAGCATTATGAACACTCAGGGAACATGACACCAAGAAAAGAACAAAATAAAACACCAGTAACCAACACTAAAGAAATGGAGGGCCAGCCATGATCGTTCACACCTGTAATCCTAGCTCTCTGGGAGGCTGAGGTGGGAGGATCACTCAAGATCAGGAGTTCAAACCAGCCTGAGCAACGGCAAGACCCTGTCCCTACTAAAAATAGAAAGAAATTAATTGGCCAACTAAAAATATATATAAAAAATTAGCCAGGCATGGGGGCACATGCCTATAGTCCCAGTTACTTGTGAGGCTGAGGCAAAAGGATTGCTTGAGCCTAGGAATTTGAGGTTGCTGTGAGCTAGGCTGATGCTATGGCACTTTTGCCCGGGCAACAGAGTGATACTCTGTCTCAAAAAAAAAAAAAAAAAAAAAGAAAGAAAGAAAAGAAGAAGAATAAAGAAAGAGAGGGAGAGAGGGAGGGAGGGAGGGAGATTTGTGAACAGCATGACAAAGAATTCAAAATAATTGTTTTAAGGAAGCTTAGAAAACTTCAAGAAAATACAGATAACTATTTCAACAAAATCAAAACAATAAATGACAAAAATTAGATATTTAACAGAAACATTGCAATTATAAAAAAAATTAAATTTGGGAGCTGAAAAATACAATGAATGAAACAAAAAATGCAATAGAAAATGATGACACCAGAACTGGTCAAGCAGAAGAATGACTCTGTTAATTTAAAAACAGTTATATGAGGTCAGGTGTGGTGGCTCACGCCTGTAATACTAGCACTCTCGGAGGCCAAGGCAGGAGGATTGCTTAACCTTGGGAGCAAGAGACCAGCCTGAGCAAGAGCAAGATGTCATCTCTATAAAAAATAGAAAAATTAGCCAGGCATGGTGGCATGTGCCTGTACTCCCAGCTGCTTGGGAGCTGAGGCAAGAGAATCACTTGAGCCCAGGAGTTTGAGGTTGCAGTAACCTACAATAATGCCAGTGTACTCTGCCCAGGGAGACAGAACAAGAATCTGTCTCAGAAAAAAAAAAAAAAAAAACAACAGTTATATAGTTATATGAAATCATATAGTCAGGGGAGAAAAAAGAATAAAAATGGGTGAAGAAACCTTACAGGATTTATGTAAGCATCAAAAGAGCAAATATCTGAATTACAGGAGTTAGAGAAGAAGAAGAAACAAAAGAGAAGAAATTTTTTTTAAAAAAAATATTAATAATAGCAGAAAACATTCCAAATCTGGGGAAAGATATAAATATCAAGGTACGGGAATGTCAAAGATCTCTATCAGATTGAATTTACTCAAGACTACACCAAGAAATATTATAACCAAGTTGTGAAAAATCAAAGACAAAGAAAGGATCCTTCAAGCAGCAAGGAAAAAAAAGTAAATCACATACAAGAGAGTTTCAATAAGACTATCAGCAGATTTCTTATGGGAAACTTACAAGCCTGGAGAGAGTGAGCCAATATATTTAAAGTGTTAAAGAGAAAAAAACTACCAACCAAGAATATCCAGCAAAGCTGTCCTTCAGAAATAAAAGAGAGATAGACTTTCTCAAACAAAACCAGAAGGAGTTCATCACCACTAGCCACGTCTTACAAGAAAGGCAAGAGGCTATTCTTCAAGCTGAAAGAAAAGGATGCTAATTAGCAAACATAACATATGAAATGTAAACTGAGGTGTAAAAGTAAGTACACAATTTCAGAATATTCTAATATTCAATATCTAGTATTGATGGTGTGCATATCACATATATTTGGTATAAGATTAAAAGACAAAATTATTAAAAATAATAATACCTACAATAATTTGGTAAGAGATATACAATATAAAAATGTAAATGGTAACATCATAAACAAAATATGGGGGAGGTGTGTGAAGTAAAAGGGTAGAGTTTTTTTTATTCATTCAAACTTAAGTTGTTATCATCTTAAATAGCCACTTATAACTATAGACTGTTACTTCTGTAAGCTTCATAGCAACCACAAAGCAAAACTCTATAACAGATACATGAATGATAAAATGTAAGGAATCAAAGTATACTATTATAGAAAGTCACATAATCATAAAGAAAAACATCAAATAGGAAGAAAGAAACAAAATATCTACAAAATAATATGTAAACAATTAACAAAATGCCAGTAGTAAGTCCTTACCAATCAATAATTATCTTGAATATAAATAGATTAAACTTTCCAATAAAAAGACAGAGTGGCTGAATAATAAAAATAAGACTCTGGCGCGGTGGCTCAAGCCTGTAATCCTAGCTCTCTGGGAGGCCGAGGTGGGCGTTTGAGCTCAGGAGTTCGAGACCAGCCTGAGCAAGAGCGAGACCCCATCTCTACTATAAATAGAAAGAAATTAATTGGCCAACTAATATATATAGAAAAAAAAAATTAGCCGGGCATGGTGGCACATGCCTGTAGTCCCAGCTACTTGGGAGGCTGAGGCAGCAGGATTGCTTGAGCCCAGGAGTTTGAGGTTGCTGTGAGCTAGGCTGACGCCACGGCACTCACTCTAGCCTGGGCAATAAAGTGAGACTCTGTCTCAAAAAAAAAAAAAAAAAATAAGACCCAACTCTATACTGCCTACAGAAGACTTACTTCACCTTAAGCACCTCATAGAGTGAAAGTGAAAGAATGGAAAAAGATATTCCATGCAAATAAAAACTAAAAGAGAACAGACATATGTATATTTATATATATACTTATACATAGACTTTAAGTCAAAAACTGTAAAAACAGACAAATAAGGTTACTTTATAAAGATAAAGGGGCCAACTAATCAAGAGGATATAACAATTATAACTATTTATGCATCCAACATTGGAACATATAATGATATACAGCAAATATTAATAGACCTGAAGAAAGACAGAGTCTGTAATACAATAACTGTAGGGGACTTCAATTTACCCCCCTTTCAGCTATAGATAAATCATCCGGACAGAAAATCAATAAGAAAGCATTAAACTTAAATATACTTTAGATCAAATGGATCTAACAGACATATACAGGGCATTTCATATAATAGCAGCAGAATGGATACACATTCTTCTCAATCACACATGAGATATTCTCAAAGATAGATCATATGTTGAGCCACAAAACAAGTCTTAACAAATTGAAAAACACTGAAATCATATCAAGTATCTTTTCTAAACATTATGGTATAAAATGAAACATCACGAACAAAAGGAATTTTGGAAAATTCACAGACACATGGAAATTGAACAACATGGTTTTGAAGAACAAAAGGGTCAAACAAGAATTGAAAGGAAGATAAAAAATATCATAAGATAAACAAAAATGGACACACAACATAATAAAACTATGAGATGTAGTACAAGCAAATCTAAAACAGAAATTTATAGCAATAAACACATACATCAAAAAAAAAAAAAAAGATCTCAAATGAACAACCTAATGTTGCACTACAAGGAACTAGAAAAAAACAAAAATTAAGTAAGTACAAGAAAGGAAATAATAAAGTTTAGAACAGAAATAAATGAAGCAGAGACTAGAAAAACATTAGAAAAGCTCAATGAGATCCACTGTTGGTTTTCTTGGAAGATAAACAAAATTGACAATACTTTAGCTACACTAAGAAAAAAGAGAGAAGACTCAAATAAATAAAATCTTAAATGAAAGAAGAGACATTTACAGCTGATGCCACAGAGAGACAAAGAATTATAACAGACTACTATGAGCAATTATACACCAACAAATTGGAAAAACAAGAAGAAACGCACAAATTTCTAGACATATACAAAGACTAAATAATGAAAAAGTAGAAACAGACCAAAAACAAGTAAGATTGCATCAGTAACAAAAAGCCTCCCATTAAAGAAAAGCCCAGGACCTGATGGCTCTACTGCTAAATTCTACCAAACATTCTTTAAAAAATTAATACCGATCCTTCTCAAACTTCCAAAAAATTTAAGATGAGAGAATTCTTCCAAATTTATTTCATAAGGCCAGCATTACCCTGATACCAAAGTCAAATAAGAACACTACAAGAAAAGAAAATCACAGGCCAATATTCCTAACAAACACAGATATAAAAATACTCAACAAAATGCTAGCCAATCAAATTGAACAGCACAAAAAAGGATCATTAAACATTTTCAACTGACATTTATTCCAGCATGAAAGAATAGTTCAAGATTTGCCCATCTATAAATGTGATGTACCACATTACCAGAATGAAGGAATGAAACCATATGATCATCTCAATAGAAGCAAGCCAGGTATGGTAGCTCATGCCTATAATTCTAGCATTTTTGGAGGCTCAGATGTGAGGACTACTTGAGACCAGGAGTTTGAGACTGGCCTGGGCAACATAGTGAGACCCCATCTCCATAAAAAATTTCAAAAAAATTAGTCAGCCTTGGTGACATACACCTGTAGTCCTAGCTACTCAGGAGGATAAGGTGGGAAGATCACTTGAGCTCAGGAGTTTGAGGCTGCAGTGAGCTGTGATCATGCCAGTGCACTCCAGCCTGGGAAATAGGATGATATTCTGTCTCAAAAAAGAAAAAAAATATATGCAGAAAAAGCATATGAAAAGATTCAACATCCTTTCATGATAAAAACTCTCAATGAATTAGCTATAAAAGGAATTTGCCTAAAAACCAAAAAACTCTGTATGACAAACCCAGAGATTGACATTCAACCAGGAAAAGTTGAAACCTTTTCCTCTGTGATTAGGAACAACACAAAGACACCAACTCTTGCTACTTCTATTCAACATAGTATTAGAAACACTGGGGCAAGGGAAAAAATTAAAGGCTACCAAATATGAAAGAAAGAAGTTAAATTGTCCCTGTTTGCAGATGACATATAAAAAAACTAAAGACCCCACCAAAACACTGTTATTAACTGGTAAATGAATTCAGTAAAGTTGCAGGATAAAAAAATCAGTAGCATTTCTATATATTAACAAAAACTATCAAAAAAGAAATTAAGGAAGCAATCTCATTCACAATACTTAGAAAAAAATACTCAGGAGTAGATTTAACCAGGGAAATAAAAGACCTGTACACTGAGAACTATAAAATATTGATAAAAGAACTTGAAAAAGACAGAAAATAAATGGAAAGATATCCCATGTTCATGGACTTAGAAAAAAATACTCAGGAGTAGATTTAACCAGGGAAATAAAAGACCTGTACACTGAGAACTATAAAATATTGATAAAAGAACTTGAAAAAGACAGAAAATAAATGGAAAGATATCCCATGTTCATGGACTTAGAAAAAAATACTCAGGAGTAGATTTAACCAGGGAAATAAAAGACCTGTACACTGAGAACTATAAAATATTGATAAAAGAACTTGAAAAAGACAGAAAATAAATGGAAAGATATCCCATGTTCATGGACTTAGAAAAAAATACTCAGGAGTAGATTTAACCAGGGAAATAAAAGACCTGTACACTGAGAACTATAAAATATTGATAAAAGAACTTGAAAAAGACAGAAAATAAATGGAAAGATATCCCATGTTCATGGACTGGAAGAACTAATTTATTTTTCAAAATATTACAGGGGTACGAATGTTTTTGGTTACACAGATCAATTTTGTTATGCTAGAGTCAGGGTTATAAGTATGTCCACTACCCCAATAGTGTTCATTATACCCATTAGACAGGTTTTCACCCAACCCCTAATTCCCCCTCCCCTCTGCTTGATTTCCAGTGGGTTTTACTTCCTTCTGTGCACATGTGTCTTCATTGGTTAGTTCTAACTTAATAGCGAGTATATGTGGAGTTTGTTTTTCCATTCCTTAGATACTTCCCTTAGGATGATGGTCTCCAATTCCATCCAAATTGTTGCAAAAGGCCTTAATTCATCCTTCTCCATGGTTGTGCAGTATTCACAACCCATAGTATACACATACTACATTTTGTTAATTCACTCATGAATTGATGGGCACTTGGGTTAATTCCACATATTTGCAATGGTGAATTGTGCTGCAAAAAAGATTCATGCACAAGTGTCTTTCTGGTAAAATAACTTCCTTTCCACTGGGTAAATACCAAGTAATTGCATTGCTAGATCAAATGGTAGGTCTACTTTTAGTTCTTTGAGAAATCTTTATATTGTTTTCCATAGATGTTGTACTAATTTGTAGTCCCACCAACAATGTATGTGTTCCTTTCTGCATCCATGCCAGCATCTATTGTCCTTGTGCTTTTTAATAAAGGCCATTCTAACTGGGATAAGGTGATATCTCATTGTGGTTTTAATTTGCATTTCCCTGATGATTAGTGATGTTGAGCATTTTTGCCTGTATTTATTGGTCATTTGTCTATCTTCTTTTGAAAAGCTTCTGTTCATGTCTTTTGCCAACTTTTTAATGGAGTTGTTTGGTTTTTTCCTCGCTGATTTGCTTGGGTCCTTTGTAGATTCTGGTTATTAGCCCTTTATCAGATGTATAGCATACAAATATTTTCTCCAATTCTATAGGTTGTCTATTTGCTCTGTTGATTATTTCCTTAGCTGTGCAGAAGTTTTTTAATATAATCAAGGCCCTTTTGTTTATTTTTGTTGTTGTTGTGATTATCATTGAGGTTTTCTTCATAAATTCTTTGCTTAGGCCAATATCTAGAAGAGTGTTTTTCCAACATTTTTTTCTAGAATTCTTATGATTTCATACTTACATTTAAGTCTTTTATCCATCTTGAATTAACGTTTGTGAGTGGTGAGAGATATGGATCCTGTTTCATTCTTCTGCATGTAGCTATCCAATTTTCCCAACACCATTTATTGAATAGAGCTTCTTTTCCGTAGTGCATATTGTCATCTGCTTTGTCAAAGATCAGTTGGCTATAGGTAGATGGTTTTACATCTGGATTCTCTATTCTGTTCTATTGGTCTAATCTCTATTTTTGTGCCAATACAATGCTGTTTTGGTTACTATAGCCCTGTAGTATACTATAGCCTTGAAGTCTGGTAATGTGATGCCTCCAAATTTGTTCATTTTGCTACTAAGATTTCTTTGGCTATTCAGGCTCTTTTCTGGTTCCAAACAAAGGGTAGAATTCTTTTTTCTAGATCTGTGAAATATGACATTGGTATTTTGATGGGGAGTGCATTAAATCTGTGAATCACTTTGGGTACTATGGACATTTCAACAATGTTCATTCTACCAATCCATGAGCATGTTTTTCCACTTGTTTGTGTTGTCTGTGATTTCTTTCCTCAGGGTTTCATAGCTCCATTTGTAGAGATCTTTCACTTCCTTGGTTAAGTATATTCCTAGGTATTTTATTTTCTTTGCAGCTACTGTGAATGGTATGAGTCTTTGATTTGACTTTCAGCTCAATTGTTATTGGTGTATAGGAATGCTATTGATTTGTATACATTGATTTTGTAATCTGAGACTTTGCTGAATCTATTTCTCAATTCCAGGAGTCTCTTGGTGGACTTTTTGGGGGTTTCTAGATATAAGATCATAACATCAGCTAAAAGAGATAGCTTTATCTCCTCTTTCCCAATTTAGATACCCTTTCTTTCTTTCCCTTGCCTGATTGCTCTGGCTAAGGCTTCCAGCACTATGTGGAATTGAAGTGGTGACAGTGGGCATCCTTGTCTTGTTCTAGTTCTTAGTGGGAATGCTTTCAGCTTTTCCCCATTCAGTATGATGTTGGCTGTGAGTTTGTCATGCATGGCTTTTATAATCTTGAGCTATGTTCCTTCTATGCTTAATTTGTTATCATGAAAGGGTGCTGAATTCTTTCAAATGCTTTCTCTGTATCTATAGAGATGATTATGTGGTCTTTATTTTTGCTTCTGTTTATATGGTGAATCACATTTATTAATTTACATATGTTGAACTATCCTGCATTGCTAGGATGAAGCTCATTTGATCATGTTGGATTATTTTTTTCATGTGCTGTTGAATTCAGTTTGCTAGTATTTTATTGAGGATTTTTGCATCTATATTTATAGGAGACATTGGTCTTTAGTCTTCTTTCTTTGTTGTGTCCTTTCCTGGCTTTATATCAAGGTGATACTGACTTCACAGAATGAGTTGGAGAGGATTCTCTCCTTCTTAATGTTATGGAATAGTTTCTGCAGTATAGGTATGAGCTTTTCTTTGTAGGTCTGGTAAAATTCTACTGTGAATCCATCTGATCCAGCACATTTTTTGTTGTTAGAAGATTTTTTATTACTGCTTCAATTTTGTTGCTCATTATGGGTCCATTGGTCAGAAGTTCTACTTTTTCCTGATTGAGTCTTGGGAGGTTGTATGTTTCCAGGAATTTCTCCATATCCTCTACATTTTTTAGTTTATGTGTGTAGAAATTTTCATACTATTCACAGCTGATATTTTGTTTCTGTGGTGTCAGTTGTAATATCTCCTTTTTTATTTCTGATTGAGCTTACTTGAGTCCTTTCTCTTCTATTCCTGATTAATCTAGCAAGAGGTCTACCAATTTTATTTATCTTTTCAAAGAACCAACTTTTTGTTTCATTGATCCTTTCTATTTTTTTGTTTCCCATTTCATTTAGTTCTGCTCTGACCTTAGTTATTTCTTTTCTTCTGCTGGCTTTAGGTTTGGTTTGCTCTTCCTTTTCTAGTTCTTCAAGATGTGTCATAAGATTGTTAATTTGTGATCTTTCTATCATCTTTTTGATGTAGGCATTTAAGGCTATGAATGTTCCCCTTAGGACTGCTTTTACTGAATGCCATATATTTTGATAGCTTGTGTGCCTTTTGTCATTCAGGTCAAGGAATATTTTGATTTCCATTTTAATTTCATTATTGACCCAATATTTGTTCAGCAGCAGGTTGCTTAATTTCTATGACTTTGTATAGAATTGAATATTTCTCTTGAAGTTAATTTCTAGTTTTATTCCCATGCAGTCTGAGAAGATACATGCTATAATTTCTATTTTTTCAAATTTGTTGAGACATGCTTTGTGTCCTAAAATATGATCTATCTTGGACAATGTTCCATATACTGATGAGAAGAATGTATATTCAGTAGTTTGGGGATAAAATATTCTGTAGATGTCTGTTAGGTCCATTTGTTCTAGAGGCCCATTTAAGTCCAGTGTTTATTTTCTGATAGGGTGATCTGTCTAATTCTGTCAGTGGGGTGTTGCAGTCCCCAGCAATTACACTGCTGCTGTTCATCTCTTTGCCTAAATCTAGTAGCGTTTGCTTTATGAATCTGGGTGCTCTTGTGTTAGGTGCATAAATATTTAGTATTGTTATGTCTTCTTGTTGAATTGCTCCCTTTACCATTATATAATGACCATCTTTGTCTTTCTTTGCTATTGTTGATTTAAAGTCAATTTTATCTGATATGAGAATGGCTATACCTGCTTTCTTTTTGTTTCCATTTGCATGGAATATTTTTTTCCATCCCTTCACCTTGAGTCTGTATGAATCCTTATGGTTTAGATGTGTTTCCTGAAGACATCACGTGTTTGGGTTGTGGCAGAATTAATATTGTTAAAATGTTCATACTATCCAAAGCAAGCTACAGATTCAATGCAATCCCTCTCAAAATACCAACATTTTTCACATAAATAGAAAAAAAATAAAATTTGTATGGAACCACAAAGACCTTAAATGGTCAACAAAATTTTGGGCATAATAATAATAATAATAATAACTGAAGGCATCACACTAGCTAACTTCAAAATATATTATCAAGCTATAGTAATTAAAACAACATGGTACTGGCATAAAAATATATATACACCAATGGAACAGAATAGAGAGCCCAGAAATAAATCTATGCATTTACAGCCAATTGATTTTTGACAAAGGTGCCAGGAACACATAATGGAGAAAGGATTGACTCTTCTATAAATGGTGCTGGGAAAACTGGATATCCACATGTAGAAGAATGACATTACACCCTTACACCATATACAAAAATCAACTCAAAATGGACCAAAGAGTTAAACATAAGATTTGAAACTGTAAAACTCCTAGAAGAAAATATAGGAGAAGTGCTCCATGACAGCAGTCTACAACCTTTTTGGCACCAGGGACCAGTTTCATGGAAGAAAAATTTTCCATGGACCATGGGTGATGGGTAGGGGGTCATGGGTAGGGGGTGGGTGCTATGCTCAAGTGGTGGTGCATGGCCCATTTCCTAACAGGCCACAGACCAGTACCAGGCCACAGCCCAGGAGTTGGAGACCACACTCCATGACATTGGTCTGGGCAATGATGTTTTGGATGTGAACCCAAAGGGACAGAAAACAAAAGTGAAAACAGACAAGACTACATCAGACTAAAAAGTTTCTGCACAGCAAAGGGAACAATAAGGAGAATGAAGAGACCACCTTTGAGATAGCTTTTCATCAACTAAAAATGGAAGCAATTTCCAAACCAACAAAGGGTAGGTGAAACAGACAAAGGCAAAAAATAAAATGAGAGAATAGGAAATGAGAAAACTAAGGAGGAAGAAACATTACAGCAGCCAAATTTAATGAGGTGCTTTACTAATCTCTAAAATGTGTTCGAGTCTAACCCATACTACTAAGTGAAGTATCCCAAGACTGGAAAAACAAGCACCACATATACTCACCAGCAAATTGGTATTAACTGATCAGCACCTAAGTGGACACATAGGAATTACATTTATCGGGTGTTGGGCAGGTGGGAGCGGGGAGGAGGGAATGGGTGTATACATACATAATGAGTGAGATGTGCACCGTCTGGAAGATGGTCACGATTGAAGCTCAGACTTGAGGGGGGAGAGGGGTCAAGGGAATTATATGCAACCTTAAAATTTGTACCCCCATAATATGCTGAAATAAAAAAAAAGACTTGACCACAAAAAAAAAAAAAAAGAAAAGCTGAAAAGAAAAAACAAAATCAGATGCATATCTATGAACTTTATACCTTTCAGATCTATTCAATGGTGGAATGAGTGGCTATGGAAATAAGTTTTCATTTGAAGAAAAGGCAAAATATAGTAGGCTTCTCACTTAGTATAAATATTTAAGAGGAGATACAAAAGCAGTTGTGTTCCCCAAGGTTTCTTCCAATCCTTAAACTGACTGTTTAGGGCCCATCATCAAGAACTATTGCCTTAATCAATGGCTTCCAAGTAACTGATGCAGATATATTCATATTTCTTGAATATCATTTTCTAAGACCATCCTTGAAAAATTATTGATAGACATTATGATGTGCATATAAAAGACCTCCCAAAAATATAGTTTTGTTTATATTTGTTTCAACAAACACAAAGCCACTACCTATCACCTATTGGTAATTCTAAAGTGCACTGATTTACTAGAATCTGTGGTCCAGGCTTATATGCACCCTGATTTTCATTTAAAACTATCCCCAAAATAAGAATCTCCTGAGTTATTGAAAATAACTTTGAAATTTAACTTCAATGAGTTAGAGGAAAAATAACAATGTCAACTGGCATGTCAAAAATAAATAAGAACGTTCGTATTAAAAAAAGATGTATATCAAATCAGTGATATCAAATAAGGTGATGATAGGAGAAAGAAAAACAATTCGGGGAAATAAAAGAAGAAAACCATGAGAATAACAAATAAATGTGTGCACAGTGTCAGAAGATTGGCCAACAGATGCAATTTTTTAATTCAGTTTTCCATATTTAGTTTATTGATTTCTAGAGTGCTTAATATATTCTGGACACAAATCCTTTCTCAAAAATATCCACTGAAAATATCTTCTACTCAGTTTATCTTTCCATTTTCTTAATGATACCTTTTGATGAATCAAAGTTTATAGTTTTTATATAGACTGATTCATCAATCTTTTCCCTTATAATCAGTGATTTTTACAATCTTGTTCAAGAAAACTTTGCTTACACCAAAGTTAAGAAGAGATTCTCTTATGTTATTTTCTAAAAGTTCTATTGTTTAACTTTTCACATTTAGATATATAACCTACCTGGAATTAATTTTTGTGTATGATGTGAGGTAGATATCAAGCTACATTTTTCCATATGGCTATACAGTTGACTAAACATCATATATTGAAAAGGACATCTTTTCTCCCACAGTTCTGCAGTACCACATTATCTGTCTGGTTCCATTGCTCTATTTATCTAAACCCTTACCAATACCATACTGTCTTAATTAAGTGGCTTTATAATAAACTTGAATAGCTGGTAAAATGACCCCTCCAACTTTGCTATTCTTCAAAGTTTTCTTGACTAGTCTTGGCCCTTTGGATTTCAAAATAAATTTCATAATATGCCTGCCAATTTTCACAAAAATAAACACTTAGACCTTGGTATTGGAATTAATCTACAAAGCAATTTGGAGAGAATTTACATCTTTATTATGCTTAGTCTTCAGTCAATTTTCACAGTATATTTCTCTATTTATTTAGATCTTCTTTAATTTCCTTCAGTACAGTTTTGGATTTTGCTCTGTGGAAATCTTATACAGTTTTTGTTATATATATTCCCAAGTATTTAATGTTTATTAATGCTGTTATAAATTAAATCATATTTGTATTAAATAATATTTTTAAATGATAGTGACTTTCTATTGGTTTGCTGATGGTATATAGAAATAAAATTGTTTACATATTTTAAATCTTGTCTCCAGTGACCTTGCTAAATTCACTTACTAAGGTTATTTCTACATTATTTAGGATTTTCTATGTACACAGCCATGTCGTCTATAAAAGACAGTTTTATTTCTTATTTTCCAATATTAAGTTATTTTGTATATTTTTCTTGACTTATGAGCTAATTAGAACTTAAGTACAATGCTAAAAAGAAGGGGTGAATGAGTATTCTCTCCCTCTAAATGTTTCAAGTTATCACCATTAAATACTTTTCCTTTAGGACTCCTTAAAATACACTTCATCACATTAAGGATGTCTTCAGTTGTCTGATTGCTAACAATTTCACCATGAATGGGTATTCAATTTTATCAAATCCACTTCCATTTTTTAACTGGATTGTCTTCTTACTATATTCGTATCAGACACATGGCTTTAAATATTTTCTCCCATTCTGTGGCCTATCTTTTCATTTTCTTGATAGTGTCCATTGAATCATAAAAGTTTTTAATTTTCATGAAGTCCAATTTATATATATTTTTTATTTAGTTGTTTGTACTTTAGGTGTTATATCTAAAAAATCCATTGCCTACTCCAAGGTCACAAAGATTTATGCTACTTTTTTGCTAAATGCTTTATAGCATGGTAGTTGAGTTCTATATTGATTTTCATATATATACGTATATATACATGGTGTGAGATAAGGACTGTGATGGTTAATATTAGGTATCAACTTGACTGGATTGAGGGATGCCTAGAAGACTGGTGAAGCAGTTTCTGGATGTTTCTGTGAGGGTGTTTCCAGAGGAGACTGATGCATGAGTCAGTGAACTAAGATAGGAACACCTGCCCTCAGTGTTTTGGGCACCATCCAATTAGCTGGGGGTGCAGCTAGAACAAAGCAGGCAGAACAAGGGGGACGCTCAGCTTACTTGGCTTTCTTTTTCCTGCTTTTTCTTCCCCTTCAGGACCAGGAGGCCTCTTTCTCCTCTTGTCCTTGGACAACAGACTCCAGCTTCTTAGGCCTTTGGACTCTGGGATGCATACCAGTGGTCTCCTGGGTGATCTCAGGCCTTTAGTCTCATACTGGAGGCTGCACTGTCCCTGGTTCTGAGGCTTTCAGACTTAGACTGAGCCATGCTATCAGCCTTCCAGGGAGCCACTACCAGCTTCTCTGGTAGCCACACTACTGGCTTCTCTCATTCTCCTGCTTGCAGATGGCCTACCATGGGACTTCACTCGTGTGATCATGTCCAATTTTTCCCTAATAAACTCCCTTTCTCATATACATATATATATACACACGCACATACAAAATACACATGTGTGTATATTTTTATTTTATATGTATATAAAATAAATATATATAATATTTAAAATACATATATTAAATAAAATATAAATATATAATGTCTCCTATTGGTTCTATGCCTCAGGAGAACCCAAAGTAATACAGACCGTGGTACCAGAAGCGGAGTGTCGCTATAAAGAGATCTGAAAATATGGAGGCAGATTCAGAACTGGGTAATAGGAAGGGGTTAGAAGAGTTTAGAGGACTCAGAAGATTTTTAAAATGAGGGAAAGTTGGGAACTTCTTAGAGATTGTTATGTCGTAAGTGCTTATGACCAAACCGCTGATAGAAATACAGACAGTAAAGACCACACTGACAAGGTCTCAGATGGAAATGAGGAACTTATCGGGATCTGGAGTAAAGCTCACCCATGTTGTTTCATAGCAAAGAACTTGGCAGCATTGTGTCCGTGTTCTAGAGGTTGCAGAAGGCCAAACTTAAGAGCAATGATCTATGGTATCTAGAAGAATACATTCTAAGCAGCAAAGCATTCAAGTGGTGTAATTACTTCTAACAGCTTATGCTGAATTACAGCAGCAAAGGAATGACCTAAAGGTGGAATTTATGATTAATAGAGAAGCAGAGCATAAAAATTTGGAAAATTCACAGCCTTGCCATGTGGTAAAGAAGGAAAGAGCATTTTTAGGAAAGGAAACAAAGTGGGTCAGAGCAACTTCTAGCTAGAGAGATTAGCATGGCTAACAGGGAGGCCAGTGCTGAATGTCCAGACAATGGGGAAAAGCCCCAAAGGCATTTCAGAAATACTTGGGGTTGTGTGCCTTCCATCACAGGGCCAAAGGCTCAGAAAGACAGAACGGTTTCAGCAGACAGACCCAAGGAACTGCTGCCATGTGCCACCTTGAGATGCTGTTCCCCACATCCCAACTGCTCAGGCTGTAGCATGGCTCAAACAACCCCAGGTACAGCTCAGGCAGCAGCTCCAGGGAGCGCCTTGGCAGCACCCATATAGTGCTAAGTCTACAGGTGCCCAGAATGTAAGGTGGTGGAGGCTTGATGGCTTCCAGCTAGATTTCAGAGGATAGATCAGAAAGCCTGGGAGTACAAACAGGGCCAGTGCCTTCAAACCTCAACTATAGAGCCACTAGCAGCATAAAACACCAGCCTGGAAAAGCTAAAGATACTCAACTCCAACCTGTGAGACCAGCCAAGTGGGTGTGTCCTACAAATGGGGGTGCCTGAGGTGTTGTTTTTTTTGTTTTGTTTTGTTTTGTTTTGTTTTGTTTTGTTTTTAGACAGAGTCTCTCTTTGTTGCCCAGGCTAGAGTGAGTGCTGTGGTGTCAGCCTAGCTCACAGCAACCTCCAACTCCTGGGCTCAAGCAATCCTCCTGCCTCAGCCTCCCGAGTAGCTGGGACTACAGGCATGCGCCACCATGCCCGGCTAATTTTTTCTAGATATGTTAGTTGGCCAATTAATTTCTTTCTATTTATAGTAGAGACGGGGTCTCACTCATGCTCAGGCTGGTTTCGAACTCCTGACCTCGAGCAATCTGCCCGCCTCAGCCTCCCAGAGTACTAGGATTACAGGCGTGAGCCACCGCGCCCGGCCAGGGGCTGCCTGAGGTGTGGAGAGCCCACCCCTCACACTAGTGTGCGTAGAATACAGGACATCGAGTCAAAGGAGATTTTTTTTTGGAGCTTTAAGTTTTAATGTGTGGTCTGGGAATGGTGGCTCAGGCTTGTAATACTAACACTGTGGGAGGCCAAGGCCGGAGGATCACTTAAGCGTGGGAGTTTGAGAACAGCCTGAGCAACAACGAGACCCTGTCTCTACTAAAAATAGAAAAAATTAGGCAGGTATCCCATGCAATAATAGAGTGGGACTCTTGTCTGAAAAACAAAAAGTTTCAATGTGTGCCCTGCTGGGTTTTGGACTTGCATGGGGCCTATTACCCCTTTCTTTTAGCTGATTTCTCACTTTTGTGGTGGGAATATATACCTAATGCCTGTACAACCATTATATCTTGGAAATAAATATTGATTCTATAGGCTCATAGCTGGAAGGAACTTGCCTTGAGTCTGGAACAAGTTAAGCTTTTTGGGACTGCTGAGAATGGATGATTGTATTTTGCAATGTGAGCTAGACATGAGTCTTGGGGAGCCAGGGGCGTAATGCTATAGTTTGGATATAGTTGGTTGCCAATAAATCTCACATTGAAACTTGGTCCTTCGTGTGGCAATATTGGGAGATGGGGCCTAGTGGAGTTCTGTGGGTCATGGAGGTGGATCCCTCATGAATAGCTTGGTGCCATTCTTGTGGTAGTAAGTTCGCAGGGAAATGGAGGAGTTCACACAATAATGAAATGATATAATGCAAGCTTCCTCCTCCTGCTTGGTCACTCTTCATAAGTGCCCACTTCCCTGTAACCTTCTCCACCATGTTTCCATGCATCACAAAAGCCTTCATCAAAAGCCGAGCCAATGCCACGGCTGTGCTTCTTGTACAGTCAGCAGAACCGCAAACCAAATAAACTTTTCTCTTTATAGATTAGAAAGGCTCAGGTCTTACTTTATAGCTACACAAAATGGACTAAGGCAGGGCCCAAATCCATTCTTTTGCATGTGGTTTTCCGATCATCCCAACACCTTTTCTTCAAGAGATTATTCTTTACTCCATTGAATAGTCTTGGCACTGTTATTGAATGTCAATTGACCATAGTTGAATAGGTTTATTTCTGGATTCTCAAGTATTGTATTGATCTATTTGTGTATCCTAATGCCAGTATCACAAAATCTTAATTACCCTAGATTTGTAGTAGCTTTTGAAATTGGGAAGTGTAAGTACTCCAATGTTTTCTTCTTTTATTGATACATTATAATAGTACATATTTATATGGCACATGTGATATTTGATGCATGCATACAATGCGTAATGATCAAATCAGTATATTTAGGAGATCCGTCACTTCAGACATTTATCATTTCTTTGTGTGGGAAACATTTCAACTCTTTGCTTCTAACTATTTTGAAATACACAATAAATTATGTTGAATGTTATCAAATGCTTTCTCTGCATCTATGGAATAATCATATGGTTTCTGCCCTTCATTCTATTCATGTGATATATCACATTACTGACTTGCATATGTTAAACTATCCATGCTTTCCTGGGATAAATCACACTTGATCATAGTGCATTGCCTTTTTGATGTGTTGGTGGATTCAGTTTGCTAGTATTTTGTTGATAATTTTTGCATCTATGTTCATCAATAACATTGGCCTATAGTTTTCTTTTTTTGTGTCATGTCCTTGTCTGGGTTTGGTATCTGAGTAATGCTGGCCTCACTGAATGAGTTAGAAAAAATGCCCTGCTCTTTGTTTTGTTTTTATGTTTGTTTTTTGTTGTTGTTTCTTGAGACAGAGACTTGATCTGTTCCAGGGCCTAGAGTGCCATGGCATCAGCCTAGCTCACAGCAACCTCAAACTCCTGGGCTCAAGCAATCCTTCTGCCTCAGCCTCCTGAGTAGCTGGGACTACAAGCATGCACGATGACACCCAGCTAATTTTTTCTATTTTTAGCAGAGATGGGATCTTGCTCTTGCTCAGACTGGTCTCGAACTCCTGAGCTCAAATGATCCGCCTGCCTCGGCCTCCCAGAGTGCTAGGATTACAGGTGTGAGCCACCATGTCTGGCCAGATATGGTTTAGGTTTTTTGAGACTTTTTTGTGGCTTAACATATGGTCTATCCTGAAGAGCATCCAATGTGCTCATGAGAAAAATGCATATACTACAGCAATTGGATAAAGTGTTCTGTAAATGTCTGTTAGGTCCATTTGATCTAAAGTGCTATTTAAATCCAATGTTTCTTTGTTGATTTTCTGTCTAGATGATCTTTCCAATGATGAGAGAGGAGTTTTAAAGTCACCAACTGTTATTGTGTTGGGGTCTATCTGTCCCTTCTGATATAATAATATTTGCATCATATATTTGATGTTGGGTGCATATATATTTAGAATTGCTATATCCTCTTGCTGAATTGTTTGCTTTATCATTATATAATGACCTTGTCACTTTTTACATTTTTTTTACATTTGGTTCTCACTTGTCGCCCGGGTTAGAGTGCAGTGGCCTCATCGAGCTTACTGCAACATCAAACTCCTGAGCTGAAGTGATCCTCCTGCCTCAGCCTCCTGAGTAGCTGGGACTACAGGCACATGCCACCATGGCTTGCCTGGCTAATTTTTCTATTTTTTGTAGAGATGGGGTCTCACTCTTGCTCAGGGTGGTCTCAAACTCTTGGCCTCAAGCAATCCTCCTCCCTCAGCATCCCAGAGTGCTAGGATTACGGGCATGAGCCACCACACCTGGCCTCTTTTTACAATTTTTCTTTTAAAATCTGTTTTATATGATGTAAGTATAGCTACTCCTGCTTGCTTTTGGTTTTCATTTATGTGGAATATCTTTTCATTTGTGTGGAATATCTTTTTCCATCCTTTCACCTTCAGTCAATATGTGTCTTTACAAGTGAAGTGGGTTTCTTTTAATCCATTCAGCCAGTCTATAACTTTGAAATGGGGAATTCAGTTTGTTTTCACTCAAGGTTATTATTGATGAGTAAGGGCTTATTCCTGTCATTTTGCTAATTGTTTTCTGGTTGTTTTGCATATCCTTTCTTCCTCTCTTATAATTTATCATTACAATTCAGTGGTTCTGTAGTGGTTACATTTGACACCTTTCCCTCCTCATTGGTATATGTGTTTTACCAGTGAATTTTATGCTTTTGTGTGTTTTCATGGTGGTGGATATCATCCTTTTGCTTCCAGATGTAGTATTCCATTAAGCATTTCCTGGAGGGTCAGTCTCAGTTTTTGTTCACCTGTGAAAGGCTATTTCTCCTTCATTTTTGAAGGATAGCTTTGCTGGGTATACTATTCTTGGTTGATAGGATTTTCTTTTTATTTCTACATTTTGAGTATATTGTCCTATTGTCTCCTGGTTAATGCTGAGAAATCTGAGGTTAGTCTGATGGAAATTTTCTTATAGATGACTTGATGCTTTTTTCTTGTCA
>VSMD01078471.1:0-32055 GCA_008750895.1 Mirza zaza
ACAAAGGCTGTGACGGGGACTGTGATAGAGGCTGTGACAAAGGCTGTGACGGCGACTGTGATAGAGGCTGTGACAAAGGCTGTGACGGGGACTGTGATAGAGGCCGTGACAAAGGCTGTGACGGGGACTGTGACAGAGGCTGTGACAAAGGCTGTGACGGCGACTGTGATAGAGGCTGTGACAAAGGCTGTGACGGCGACTGTGATAGAGGTTGTGACAAAGGCTGTGACGGGGACTGTGATAGAGGCTGTGACAAAGGCTGTGACGGGGACTGTGACAGAGGCTGTGACAAAGGCTGTGACGGGGACTGTGACAGAGGCTGTGACAAAGGCTGTGACGGGGACTGTGATAGAGGCTGTGACAAAGGCTGTGACAGAGACTCTGACGGGCTGAGACAGAAATGTGACTAAATCTGGAACCACAATCAGAGTTGGGACAACAGTTCCTGGAGCCTGGGCCCACACTCCCACGGGCGACAGAGCAGTTGGCGGTGACAGCAGCAACACAGCAAACACGCAGCCGCCGGGCCCAGGCATCTGCGGGGCGCCAGCAGGCTGAAGCTGCCGCAGGAAGACAGCGAGGGAGGGGCGTGAGCCTGGCTCCCGCCCAGCTCTGCCACGGGTTTCTGTACGTCCACGGGCAGATGCTTGACCCTCTCTCGGCCTCAGTTTCCTTAATAATGCCTACCTCAGGGAGAGACCAGGTTACAGAGTGTGGTGGGTGCAAATGTGGACCAGCTGAGGGCCCCTGAGAGACCCCCCAAGTTGTCGCAAGGGGTCTCAGCATCTCGGGCGACTCCCCAGGCACAGCCAGCTGATTGAGTAAGGAAGGCCCCTCCCACACACACGAGCAGCCACGTCCCCTGTGTGCAGATGCTCCTGTGAAAAACCAAACACAAATTGGTCTTGAAGTGTGAGTGCATTCACAGTCACGATGATAACTAGCACCTGGGCCAGCTTGCTCTGTGCTAGGCGCCATGCCAAGTGCTTAGCACAGATTAGCTCGTGTAATCCTTGCTAGAGCCCTGCCAGGTAAGTGGCTTTTATCCCCATTTGACAGATGATTACATTGAGGCTCAAAGAGTTTGCCTAACTTGCTCAAGCTCCTGAGGGCAGGGGAAGAGCCAGGGTTGGAGGGCACTTCTGTCCAGCCCAGGCTGTGCTCTTCTCCTTGGGTACCACGAGCAGCTTCCTCAATCACAGCTGCTATTGTGTCCAGTGCATTTTGAAGTTCGAAGTCAGAATTGTCTTCAGAGAAAAATGGTTCTCAGACTGGAATTGGCTGGGACCCGCAGGGAAGCATCCGCTCAGTCTGTGGGAATCTGTGCAACTCTTTCTCCTCTCTGCCTCCTGCACCAGGTGCCAAGTTGGGGATGGGAAGGACGTGATTTTCTACCCAAAGGGTGCACAGAACAGCTGCCATGGTTTCGGGGCTGGGTTTGGTTTTGTACGTTTTGGTCAGTGTCTCATGTCGGCCTCTTCAGAGAAAGCCCCTCCTGTGTGGGCCTTGCAGGAGGACCCTCATTCTCCCAGACCCCATGGTCAGGAAGCAGGGTGGCCACTCCCCGTGGCCCCTCCCGGACCGTCACCCCTCCACAGGGGCTCCCAGAGCTGGCCACCTCCTGCTGTCGCTCGGGCATCTTCCCCACCTGGCTTCCTCCCCCGCCCAATGCCTGCCCTCAGGGAGGCAGCTGCAGGTGAGCCTTGGCCCTGACATGTGGCTCTCCGGGGCCTCCTCCTCACCTTCAGCCACCAACTCCCGCATCCTCAACCTCGAGAAGCTCCGCTTCTAAAGCCTGAAATTCAGGCGCCCATGTGACCTCCGCCTCTGCTCCTTCCACCTGCTCTCCGGCTCTCCCTTCCTACCTGCATGCCACGGCAGGCATGGGAACTCAGAGCGACTCCCAGCTCGTGCCCCGTCTGAACCCTGGCGCTGAGAGACTCAAACAAACACTCGCAGCAGCAGGCGGCTCCCGGCCTCTAAAGTTCCCGCCTGGGAAGCTCCCGGCTGCCGGGAGAATTTGTTGTTTGGTCTAGTCAGGGCCCGTGGCGTCCAGTCTCTGTGGGAGGGTGGGAGGCTGACTTGTATTAGTGCCACTTACCAAACCCAGCTGGCCTAGTCACCCGGACCAAAGCCCCCCGTTTCCACCCTTCAGTGCCTTTCCCCCAGCTCACCCCACTTTTAAAAGGTCTCTTGCCTTTTGTTTCAGAGAGGTTGAGCTCAGTTCACACAGGACCCTCTTCTCTATGGCAATAGCTAGCACTGAATAAACCCCGGCTTTGTTTACCTTTGACAGTGGCGAGCTCTGTCCACCCAGCCCTCCTGCCCTCAGTCCCTTCCCTCCCCACCTTAGAGCTCAAGAGCACCACCTCAACCTTAGCTCGCCAGTGAGCTCAACTCCCCTGCCTCGTGGTCCTTTGTCTGTCAACCTGGAACCCAAGGCCTGGATCAAAGCGACCATCGACTGTCTCCACAGGCACGCCGGCCACCGCGGGCCGGAGAGGCAGCGGAAAAAGTTGCACAGCTGCACAGACTGGCCCGCTCCGGAGCCCCAGCCTCTGGTAACTGCCGTGCCGCCTGGCAACCCGACTGCGTTTTCCTCATCTGCCGTGTCTTCCTCCTGTGCCGTCGTGTCCTAGTCGCTTAGTGCTGCTACATCAGGACACCACAGATTGGTAATTTATAAACAAAAGTGGTTTATGAGGCTCATGGTTCTGGAGGCTGAGAAGCCTAAGAGTATGGCACTGGCATCCAGGGGGGTGGTCATTGCGTGGTGGAAGGAGGGGGTGGGAGTGAGCATGTGAGTTAGAGAGAAAGGAAGGGGCCTAGCTTACGCCGAGCCCATTCCCACAACAGCGGCATTAATCCTCGCGGCCTAATCTCCTCGCTTACAACTATTATGGTGGCAGTTTTGTTTTCAACATGTGAACTCATTCAAACCACAGCAACCAATCGCCACTTAGTCCAAACTTTCAGCCTCTGCTTACACGATCCTTCCCATCACATACAAACTTGCTCGAATCTCTGCTATCCAAAAAGGTGCTCCTCGGACTTCGCTGCCCCTTCCTCGCCTTCCCGTCACACCTAAACTCCCAGAGAGCCTGGGCTCTACTTGCTGTCCTTTCTCAAGGCCCACTCGTTCCTCAGCCACAGCAGTCAGGCTTCACCGACCCCTCATGTCTCAACAAGACCACAAGTGACCTCCCGAGCACCAACGCCACCTTTCATTGCTCCGCTCGTCACCCCTGAGCATCGCGTGCTGCTGCTGACACTTGCCCCTTCTTGAAACATCCTCTTCCTTGACTTCAGGGACATGGACTCTTCTCACTTTCTTCCTGCATCTCTGGCTAGCCTCAGTTTCCTTTGTGTTCCGCCTTCCCCTACTGGCTCCTCACGTGTGGGTGTCATCCCCGAGTCTGTTGTGTGCTCTTTCTCTACCTGTGTGATCTCTCTCCCTGGACACTCTCATCCACGCCTCAGGCGAGGCCTAGGCCATGGCAACAGCCTTCCAACAGGCCTCCCTGGCTCCAGCCTTGCTCTGCTATAACCCATGAGCCACGATGCTACCAGAGTGACTTTTCAAAATGTAAAGCTGGCCATATCTGCTTAAAACTCTTCAATGGATTCCACTGGCCTTGGGATAAAGTCAAAACTCCCCTGGCAAATACCCAGCTCTGTGCCTGGCTGCCACAACTTCCTCAGTCTTTCCTCCAAGCAGTGCCTTCCTGGCGCTGGTACTGTGTGCTCATGCACTTCCGTAGGCGGGTGGCGACAATGTTGTTAATGGCCACAGTTGTCATTATGCATTAGCTGTTGATGATTATGGTGGTGACTTTAAAACACTGGTTTTTAAATGCAGTCCACATTTTAAATGCAGTCCTCAGAGGCAGACTCCATTGCACAGATGTTCCTTGCTCCTGCCTCCCGGAAGGTCGATTATGCATGCCCATCTCAGACCCATCTCCACCTGCGATTGCTTTAGGGCCCTGTGGTTGGGGCTCTGGTTAGATCCCACATTGACTCTTGGGTGTCAGCCTGAACCTTATGTCCAATACTCATCTCTTTCCAGCCTTGGGGTGAACCCAGCATGCTGGTGATGGGGCAGTGACAGTGATGGTGGCAAAGGGATAATAGTGTTGACTGTGAAGATGCTGCTACTATCAGTGCTCAATGGGGAGACAGAATTACCTAGGGACCATAGAAAAGAAGCCCGTGAGAGAGCCAGGCAGTTGGCTCCGAGTCCCTGCTTTGCTGTTGGCTCCAACAGTGACTAGCTGATGAGGCTGATTTGACTTCCTCAGAGGCTTAGCTCTGTAGCACTGACCTGTCACCTGCTTTCCATGACACCCAGGACTGAGCGTCTCACCTCCATCACAGGGCACTTGGTTGCCAGGCTGGGGCCCTGACACTCCTGACATGGATGTCTCTCCCTAATGTCAGCATTTATTTGCATCTGTGAACACGCATGGGGGCTGCTCTCCTAAACTGGAGAAGGTAGCCGGGGTCTAGGAAGAATGGAGAAAGCAGTCTGGGGGGGTGATGAAAAGGCACCTGCCCCCAGTAGTAGGCCAGATGAGAGTGTCCAAAGATAACCAGGTCCCACTCCCTGAAACCTATAAATGTTACCTGAGATGACAAAAGAGACTTTGCCAATGTGATTAAGGATCTTGAGATAATCCTCCTGGAATACCTGGGTAGGCCCTATATGCAGTCACTGGTGTCCTTATAAGAGGGAGGCAGAGGGAGGTTTGACCCAGAGCCAGAAGGCAATGTGCCCACTAGCAGGAGCCCACACCACTGGCTTTGAGGATGGAGGAAGGGGCGTGTGCCTAGCAATGCAAAGCAAGGCAGCTAGAAGCTAGAAGAGGTGGGGAAACAGGCTCCGCCCTGGAGCCTCCGAAGGGAGCATGGCCTTGCAGACACCTTGATTTTGGCGCAGGGAAACCGATTCCAGACTTCTGACCTCAGAACTATAAGAGAATAAATGTGTGTTTTTTTAAACCACCAAGCATGTGGTACTTTGTTACAGCAGCAATAAGAAATGGACACAGTCTCCTTCTGCCCTCCCTCTCTGTCCTCCCGCTTCTTCTTGAATCAGGTTGAGCAGAGAGGCCGCACAGCAGGCAGTGGAGAGGGCCGTCCTCCTCACCTGTCCATGGGGCCCGGCGCCCTCTCGTACAGGTGATGTTGGCTTTGGGAACATTGGGAGGGGATACCTCCTCAGAGCAGTAGTCACACATGGGTCTCTGTCAGAGTGACATGCTCAGGCCACTTCTGGTGGCTTTGCTGGCAGCAGGCGTTGAGTGAGGACAGAAGAGGAAGGATTCCAAAGAAGCCGTCTGGGGATTGTGGCTGACGGGCGATGTTTCAGCATGTGTATACTCCCTTTTTAGGAACTCCCAGAGATACGTGTGGCAGAGGAGGAAGAGGGCAGAGGTCCTGTAGGTGCAAGAAGAAAAACAGCAGGAACTTTGGGTTATGGCTGTTAATGGAACCTTGTTTATAGTCACAGACGGGTAGGGCCTGATAACTCTGGTGAGAGTTGCTCTTTGGGCTGCCCACGCCCTCCCAGCCTTGCATGGGTGGCTGATTAGGCAAATCATGATTTCCAGACTCTTCTCATCCCCTTTCCCTGTTTACATTCAGTTTTTATCTTTTTCTTATTGAGCTGGAGAACTTTCTATCTTGGGGTGAGTATTCCCTCGCCTGTCATTTATTGCTACAAACACCCATTTCCCCAGTTTGTTGCTTCTTTGAACTTTTCATATGCAGTGTTTGCCATGTGCAAGTTTTCTTTCTCCTGCAGCGAAGTGTATCAACATGCCCTTTTGCAATCTCTGACTTAGATATCACACTTACACAGTTCTTCCCCACCTCAAAAATACTCACTTGGATCTTCTTTCTATACATAGACTTTTGTATGCTTATATTGTCCATATTTCCCCCACTAATTAGCAATGCCTCCTTTCTCATACACTAAAGCTCTCTCGCTCTCTGTCTCTCTCTGTCTCTCTCTCTCTATATATAAATATATATATATATATATGCGCAGTTATATATTTCTGGATTCTATCTCCATTCCATTGATTCTCCCTATTCCTGTTCCTACACCGCTCCCTCCTAAAAATTACTGTAGCATACTATTATCTAAAAAAAATAATAATAAATAAGAGGGATCTCTTTCAGAATTCTCCTAGATTTCTTACCAGAAATCTTAACTACCTGGTTAAAATGATTTGATCACATTAAAAAATCACATTGGTGTTCGGGTTAGGATTATACCGAATTTATAAATTAACTTAGGGAAATAGATTATCTTTATACCATTGCATTTTCCCCTCCCCACCCCCTTCCAAGAGCACGGCCTGTCTCTATTTAAGTCTTCTTTTGTGTCTAGAGAGAATCATGCCATGGTTTCAGCCCTGGTGCAGCCTTTTCTCTCATCTTTGTTTCTTTTTGTTCATTCTGTCAAGTGTGGGGAGGGTAGTTTTGTAAACCTGCATTTAAGCCACCACGATTCCCAGAAGTCTTTAGATTTGCACTGAATTGAGGCTGAAGGCAAGGACGGTGAGCAGAGCTGTGGGTGTGGGTGAAATTCAGAAGGAGATTAGACACTAAATGAGAGGAACAGAAGTTTGCAGAGCGCCAACGTTGGCGGGGAGAGTGGATGCGGTTACTGTGGTTGAGAGAGCCACCGAGGGAGAGGTGAGAAACCAGCACAGGGGTCTCAGGGGAGTTAAGGGAGGAGGAAACTCAAGGGCCACGTGGCTGACGGGGTACCGTGTTGCAGGGAGGTTGTGGGGATGGCCGCAATGGAGCTGTGGGTTGTGTCGGTCATGGCTGGCTGCACCGTTTAGTGTTTAAACTGGGACATGGAGAAGACTCTGGGACAGTGGGGTAAACCAGGATTATTCCTGGAAAACTGGGACACACAGTAACCCCAGTTAGTGGAGACCTCTGAGAAAGTTGTTGCCATGGAGGGATGGCCGAGGTGCCCAGGTTGTGTGGATTGAGGGGTTAAGACAGGCCCAGTGGACTGTTCTTTTTAGAAGTTTGGCCAGAAAGGTAAAGAGACAGTTGGGTCACAGATAGAGGGGAATTAAGGTTGAAGGGGCTATATATGCTTGCCTGCTTTCTGGGGTTGAGAGATCTGTCCATCTGGGGGAGGGAAAGGACTTAGTGAAGAGGGAAAGATGGAAGGTGCAAGATATAGATGGATAATTAATGAAAAGACGAGATGTAGGAGGGGAGTAGGGCAATGTCAACAGCCTACAGAAGGCGTGGGATGAGCCTGGAAGAGAAAGAAGGATAGCTCTGATAGGAGGGCAGGTAAAAGGAGGCATGACAAACCAGCGGGAAGTTGTGGTGCGGAGAAGGGGACTTGAGGGAACTCTTAACATCTCTAGAAAGGTTGCTGAGGAGGAGGGGACAATTGCATGGGGCAAAGAGCCTCCAGAAGGAAAGAAGTGGAAACCCTTAGCCCTGTCCCTTGGGAGTCAGCATGGTTAGACAATCTCTGATGGCTAGGATAGTTCTGGATAAGATCCACTGGTGGTGGGAATGTAGGTCTATGCTCAGTGTGAGGTGCTGAGCTGGCAGCGTTCTGGCTGGTGTGTCTGGGCTGGAAGCCTCTCCCAGCCTCAGCCCTTTGGCATGTTGGGGTCTTTCTCTGTTGGAGAAGGACCACAGTCCCTGTAGGGATCTGCACCAGTACGGACATCACTGCACTGGTGGATGAGGACGCTCAGACTGTACAGGACCAGGGTCTACAGTGGCACCTCGGGTGGCAGGGACCACAGGGAGTCAGAGGCTCCAGTGCCATCATCACCTAGCTGTGGATGCACCAGCCCTTCAGGATTCAGGAAGTCCTTGGTTCTCTTGGGCAATGCAGGGAGGAGAAAGTCCCCAAGAGAGAGACACTGGATTTCTTGTTACTTCAGATGGGCCTGAGAGGTTAATATGAAATATTAATCTAATTTATAACCCAATTTGATAAATCAGGTTTGTGTAATAGAATGGTATGCAGCCATTCAAAGTGATGTTGGAAAATAATATTTGATGACATAAAAACAATATTCAGGACATATTATTGAAAATCTAGTATGAACACAATAATCTGATTTTTGAAAAGAACGTGTAATACATCCATATGTAGACAGCTAGATGACTGTAAGAATATATACCGATTTTCAGGGGTTGTTTCTGGGTGGTGGAATTACGGATAATTTTTTTTTTTTGCTTACTTTTATTTTCCAAATTTTATATAAGTTGCTTGTATTGCTTTTTTTGTAAGTTAAATAACAAAGTTATTTTTTAAAAAGATTGCCAAGCAGTAATGGGACCCCAGCTGAGCCCGGCGGAATCTGCAGAGGAGCCAATGCCTGAGGTGGGTGTACTCTTTCCAGCCGCACTCAGCAGGTACAGCTCACAGCTGGGTAAACGGAAGGGAAAACAACCGGGCCAGATTTAGCAATGCACCTAGCCCAGGGTTGCTCAGAGGTCACCCATGGGACACACCCAGCGGGAGCTGCCCTACATTCTCCGTCTGGGGCTGTGTAGACCACCCTCGAGCTGGCATCTTCAATCCACATGACATCAATGAAACTTTCCCTCTTCTCCTGACCCTGCACACACTATCCTTAGCCCATCTGGACCAAGTGGGAAAGATGAGGGCGTGGGAAGGCTGAAATAGCCAAGGGGTTGGTTCTTAGAGGGAAGGGACTGCTGTTGCTTCGCTGCTGCGTTCTGCTTATGTAAATGCCGTGCTAGCCAGGTCAGCCCCGTCAAAGAGGGGCCCAGTGAGGCTTCCCACCTGTGTTTGGCTAGTGCATGGGTGGTGGATGTGGGTAGGTCTCCACTGGGTTGTGGGGAAGGGCTTGGGGGCTGCCCCGCCTTCTGCTCTTTCCAGATCCCTGAATCAGGTGTCCACACCCGCCCCACGGGAAGCCCTTAGCCAGCCAGACCTCTCAGCGCAGCACGACAGGGCTGTCTCTCCGAGGACAGTGCCTGTGCTGAACAGCAGGAGGGGCGGGGCGGGCGCCCGTGGGAAGATTCTGGGCCATCCCCAGTACCTACCTGCTTCTCTGAGATCCCCGCAAAGATGGGGAAGGAAACACAGTTTATCTCTGGCTCATGATAGGCAAAGCATAATATTTGTTGAATGAACAAATAAGTGAGCAAATGAGGATGCGAATTAATCAATTAGCCAGCTTTGCGGCTGTGGGCGCGGGGCTGGCTGGAGAGGCAGACTGTCGGTAGAGCAGGTGCGCACAGGTCCAATCCCTGCAGCGCCCAGCGTGAGGAGAAAGAAAGGCGAAGTTGCCAAGGTTGGTTGACTGTGACTCAAAATTTTTATGTATTAATCATGGCATTTTACAAAGTCTTATATTGGCGCTGGAACCGCAGGTTATC
Source organism: Mirza zaza (assembly GCA_008750895.1). Lineage (NCBI taxonomy): Eukaryota > Metazoa > Chordata > Mammalia > Primates > Cheirogaleidae > Mirza > Mirza zaza. Next base: position 9,412 of record VSMD01078471.1, read on the forward strand.
AAGTCCAAGTTCCAGATAAGAACACTGAGGTCCAGAAGGAGAAGGGAGCATGCACAGCCATTTCAGCAAACCGTAGGCCTCTTGCCTCCCAGCCCTGCGAGCTCTTCCGCCCCACGCTGCTTCCTCAGTGCGGCTGGGGCCTTCTCCCCAGGGGGAGGCTGTGTGTGATCAGTGTCCTTATACCTAGACACTGGTCAGGTGCCTGCTAGAGGCACTGTGCCTACCAGGTGCCAAGCAAGTTACTAGGCGACAATGATGTAAAGCGGGCTAGGTATCGGCTTTATAGGACAGGAGGCAGACAGCTAACCAGACAGTTTCAACAGGGAAATATGCCCAGCTTCCGGAGCCCCGAGCGGGGAGGGCAGCCCAGACCGGGGTGAAGAGGCAGACACTCCACACACTCCTCTGGGACCTTTGCAGGGCATCCCCTCTGTCCCCCCCCCCCCCCCACCATTCCCGGCTAATCTGTCTCCCACTTGCCCGGGAGTGCCTGGCTCCGGGGCCCAGGCATTGCAGATAAGAGTCACACTCAGGGCCAAAGGGACAGATACGCAGACAGGCTGCTCAGAGTGAGGGGCTCAGGCAGGGGGCGGGGTCCAGAGGGAGGACCTGGGAAGGAAGGGCCCGGCTGAGGGCGGGTGGGGGATGGCGAGGGCCCAGAGGCAGAGGCTGAGTTCCAGGGCCCTTCCGAGTAGGCCCTCCCTCCCCAGGCAGCCACACTGGTTTCGCTCTTCAACCGTGCCTCTCGGTCTTGTTTGGAAGCCAAAGCTTCTCCAGGAGACTCCTCATCCTTCAGCCCCTCTTGCACCTCTGTCCTCACGCCGCCGGCTCTCCCCGTCACTGACAACTCTCCCCTCTTGCCTCAGCCGCCCACCCCGAGTCATTGGATAGCTCCCCAAACTCAGTCTCTTCCAGAGAAGTGTGGAGACAGAGGTGGAGAGAGAGGAATGACCATGATCCCTCTCCTCCTCTTCCTCAGGCCAGTGCCGGCAGTCAGGCTCACATAGGCAGGGGCCTGTGTATCAGCCGGGGGCTCTGCAGGCCTGGAAGTAGGAGAGCCGTGGGTGGAGTTCAAGATGCTAGTGGTGCAGTCCCAAGGGAAAGCGGGCAAACAAACGCCATCACCCTCTCGAGCTGGACTTGCTGGTTAAAATAATCGGGTGAGGTCGGTCTGGCTTCTCTGAGATTTTATTGCTGCTGCTACGTGGTCTAGGGCAGGCCCCTGGGCACGTTTCATGCTTGTTGACAAGGAGTTCTTAACTGGGCTATTGGGGCTCCATGTGCCATGGCTCCAGGGAATCTTTGAAATCCCTGAAACTGTGTGCAAAACATTATGTATTTGCACACGTGTCCTCATTTCTAGGAGAAGATTCACAGATTCCGTCAGACTCCCAGAGGCATCTGTGACATAAAAAGGTACAGAACCCCTCTCCCAGGTCTTTGGAGGGAGAAGTGCCTCCTGCTTGCCTGTGCCTCCCGAGAGGCCCCTCCCCTCCTCTGGGCTTCTTCCACTCCTATGCTGCTGCCGGCAGCCTGTCCCCACAGCCAGCTGGGGCCATGTGCCTCTCTGCTCACCTGGACACAGCACCGCGCCTCTATCGACTGCCCTATTTAGGAGCTGCTGAGCTGACTGCAGAAACCAGGTCTGCATTTGCCCCCTCCAGAGGTATCTGGGCTTTGAGGAAGGAGGTGGGTGAAGGGCATGAGTTCTGGGGTCAAAGAGACTTGTGCTTTACCCAGGAGCTGTGCCGCCTGGGCACGTTAATGAACCTCCCTGAAACTCTGTTTCCTCCTCCATAAAATGGGGTGAATGCCTTCCTACAGGGGTGAGGACTGAGGTAACGTTATAAAACGCCAGGCACTCAATAAATGTTACCTGTTATCTGGCACAACTGGATTCAGACATTTTCTCTGCAGTGTCCCTGGGAGGAGGTTGTCCACCTTTTTCTGGGGAGCTGCCACCTCCCAAGGTGGCCCAGCCCCATCTGGGCAGCTCTGACTGTGAGACAGCTCTTACGTCAGCCAGGAACTCTTTGAGTTCAAGTGGCAGAAATTCAACTCACTGGCTCACCAAAAAAGGGAATTTATTGGCCCAAGAAATTGGGAAGGGTAGGAGTAGAAGTGACCTTGAGGGCTCTAGAGACCCAAACAATGTTGTCAGGACTTTCCTTCTCCCTCCCTGCAACTCTTGGGTCGGTTTCTCCATGTGATTGGGGCAAAGTAGCCAACAGCTCCTAGCACACATCCTCACGTCTTAGGGAAGAGAAGACAGTGCTTCTTTCTCCCAGTGACCATACATAAAATCCCCGGGAAGGACTGAGACAGGCCGGGTTGGGCATGCACACCCTTGAGCCAATCACTGCACACAGGGCCATGGACAATTATGATTGGCCAGGTCTCATCCCGTGACCTGGGGACAGGACACAGTAGACTCTGAATGGCAGCCATATTGGAACCACGAGGAGTGCAGCAGAGTAGGTTCCCCAAAGGGAGGAATGCTGTTCCTAGAAGCCTGGGCAAACAAAATGAGGGGCTGCTCACCACTCTTCTTCCTTACATCTCTGTCTTCATGACAACCTCCAGTCCAGCACCAGTCCTAGCTCTGTCCTTCTTGCCTGCACAGGACAAGGCTGTTCACCCAGCTGGGTCCGCCCCTTGGAAATCTGAAGAGTCATTAAGACCTCCCCAATCTTCTTTTCTCTAAGTCCTTCTGGTTCTTGCATCTCTCTGAGTACCATGGGTTTCCAACCTGCTTCTTCCCCTACTCCTGGGCGGAAGGTGGCAATATGGTTGGAAGTTGGAACAGGGCCCAGCTGTGAGAATTCTCAGCCGGAATGCTGAGGAAAATGATGGGGCTTTAGTGTCCCTTGCAGCGCCAGTCACTGGCCTGGCGTTCCCATTAGCCACGCGGGAGTTGACCAGGGAGGAAGACAAAGAAGGAGAAGTGGGGCAGGGGTGGGGGATGAGGAGGGGAGAGAAGAGGGCAGAGTGGCAGGGTAGGGGAGGCAGAGGACGAGGGAGGAAAGGGCGGTAATCCGGAGGATGGCGGGAAGGCCTCAGCTCCCAGGCTGGGAAGCTCAGTCAAACACTTTAAAAGTCCCCGTGTGGTGCAGACCGTGCACGCAGAAGGAGCCCCCCGGGGGTCAGGGCAGGTGTCTCAGTCGGTTCGGGCTGCTGTAACGGACTACCACAGACTAAATAGCTTATACAGACAGAAACTATTTCTCATGGTTCTGGATGCTAGCAAGTCCAAGGTCCAGGTTGCAGACTGCCACTTCTCTCCTGTCCCCACGTGGCAGAAGGGGCAAGCAAGTCCTGCGCCCCTTTTATAAGGACACCAGTCCCAATGCCGAGGACTCTGCCCTCAGGGCCCGATCACCTCCCAAGGCCTCACCTTAATACTGTCCCACTGGGGATTAAGTTTCCACATATGAATTTGGGGGACACATTCCGACCATGGCAGCAGGCTTCCTGGAAGAGGGGTTCTCGAGGGCAGGAGAGGATTGCAAGCCTGGACGTTCGTTGGCGCCGGGAGTTCACTGCAAGCGACGGCGACCCTCTCTGGCTGCCCGGCTGGGGAGTGGGGGCTGTGCTCCCTCCCTGCAGCCTTCCTTTCCCAGGGGCTGCTCTGTAGAGGTCACCCCTAGGCTAATGAGGGGCCTTCCTGAAGTCTAAAACCAATTAAGCAACAAATGGCTTCTGATTAGTTATTTCTCTTGATGTGAATATTAATGAACAGCCTCCTCTCCCCGCCCTGCCTCCCAGTCACTCTGGGGGCTGTATACCTTCGCAGATCCCTCAGGGGTGTCCGAGAAGGCTGGGCAAGAAGGGGAGGGGTCTGGGGTAGGGAAGAAGCCCTGCCCGTCAGCCTGCATTTCCCTGACAAGTTGGCGTGCCACTGTGTCCCTAAGGCCAGGGCTGTCCCTCGGGAAAGGCGGGAGGGGTGGGGGGACAGAGAGACAGTAGAACAGAGAGATGGTGACATATAGCCTGAGACCTCTGCCACCTCACTCTAGTCAAAGAGGCTGAAGCAGAACATGTTATAAGCTGGCCCAGGACGAAAGCTAGACGTGCTCAGGAAGACGCGTGCTGTGCAGGAGCGCCAGGCTGCGGGGCGGCCCCGGCCGGGCCAGGGCTAAGGGCAGGTAGGTGGTGCAGTAAGCAGGACCCAGGTCCACAGGGACATGCTGTGGGGTTCTGAGTGGGCGAGAATCCTCCTGAGAATGCCTCCTGAGAGATGGTGGTTATGGCTTGGCCATCCTCTAGGGACTCTTATGACCCTCCCGTGAGATGGCGCAAAGGAAATCCATGGTAAGCCTAAAGGAGACCAGGGTGGGGTAGTGAGTGTGGGGAGACAGCAGGGCACTGTCTTCTTCCCTGCTCTGACCCCGAGTAGGAGACCCCCAGCACGACAGCTGTTGTCACACACCATCCGCACTTCTCAGGCAGCAATGGAAGCCAAGGCCCTCAGCAGAGTGTGTGGTATGGACAGGATGGTCAGCTGCAGAGTCTCAGGCTCCACTCCCTCCATCCTAAAATGGGCATCTTCTGGGCCCCTCACCTAGGACTAGGACCAAGAAGCCCCTGGGAGGGCCGAGACCCAGAAGGGTGCTCAGCCCTGCACTCTGGACCACTCCTTCCAGCTGAGCATAAAAGCTCTCTTGACAGGAGGAGAAAGTCCGCGATGTCTGCTGGAGTGAGGAGCGTGGAGCGTGGTGGGGAGGCGCCCCTTGGCAGCTACTGACACAAGAAAGAAAGATGGATTTTTTGCAGGTTCCTCTTCACTGTCTCCTTCCTCCTTCTCCTCCCTCCCTCCTCCCCTCTGCCTCTACTTCCCACCCTATCTTGCCTTCGTAATCCACATTGGCTCTGAGGGTCATCAGGCTGAGGGGTCCCAGAGGGAGCTGAGCAGGCTCTGAACTCCCAGGGAAAGCCCAGTGGTTTTCCTGGTGACTCCCTGAGGCTCAGAGGAAAGGCATCATTCCTGGCTGAGGCATCTGAGTGATGACAAATTTAGAGCACCTCTAAACCCAACCTCTTTGGCTTCTGGTATGGGTGCCAGGAGCCAGCCTGGCCCAGAAGGTTGGCCTCTGATCAGGGCTCTGCAGCCCAGAGCTGGGGCCAGCTGTTCCAGGCCTACGGCTCCCCTCCACTGGGCCCCATGTCACCATCAGGCACCTGGGCTCCTCTGGTTGGCTTTATTACTCCAACTTTCTGGAACATACTGGCTGTGTCTTCCTCATGAAGGGTGACAGACGAGGGATGGATTAGTCACATGGTAATGGACAAAACCCCAGTTCATGTTCTCTTTGGCACAAAAAGGAACTTTATTGGTAGATGTGGTGGTACCAAGCGTCATTTTTGAGGACCCGGACAGAGTCAGGTACGGGGTTGAACCGTCAAACTTGGAAAGAGCTGCCGCCTGCCGGGCGGCAATGCTGGAAATGCTGCCGCCTGCTGGGCCTCGGGCCCATGTGACCAAGTCTTGAATATGGCCAAGAATCTGTCCTCTTCCTTCCGTCCCCAACCCTGTCTCTGCTTCTCTCTGACTGCAGATGGGCTTCTTATACCTCCTGAGTGTCTCGCCCCACAGCCTCAGCTCCTGAACAGAGGTGGCCTCCTAATCAGCCCCAACTCAAGAACTCCCAAAGACGAAGTCAGATTGGCTCAGCTTGGGTCCAGGTCCTGCCCTGGATGAGTCCGTTATGACTGAAGGGCAGAGAAACAAAATGGCTGTGCCATGGGAGCTATAGGGGAAGAAAAGGGGGTCCCCGCAGAATTTCAGAGGAGGGCCAGGGAGACAAATCAGTCGGCTTCAACTTCATCTCTCTCACAAGGAGGACTGGAATTGTTCACAGGTCCCACAGAGCAGCTCTGTGGGCCTCTCTGGCTCCTAGGGGCACATACGGCTGGATGTATTTCCTTCCCTTAGCCACAGCTCTGGATCGGTCACCCTGACCCAGGGACTGTCCTCACCTGTCACCCAAATTCTGGCCCTGGTGACCAACACCTGCCATCCCTCCCTGCACCCTCTTGTCTTGGTCAGCTATACTTAGCAGTTGCCGTGGAGCCCAAAGATAAGACTCCAGGATTTGGAGTAAGATCCACCTGGGTTTGAATTAGGTGCCACCATTTACTACCTGTCTGAGGTCCTATTTCCTCACTTGTAAAATGGAAAAGATAACATTAACAGTACCTAACCAACAGGGTTGTGGCGCAGGTTAAAAGAGATGGTGAAGGTAAGTTCCTGGCACATTGCAGGCGCTCAGTAATGCAGCCTGAGAAACCCACACCAAGGTGTAGCGTCTTCTCAGCTCCTTTGTCCAACAGCAAGATCACTGTGTCTGAGCTATTTGTAGCAGGTGGGGGCAGGGTGGCGAGGATTGTCTTCTAGCTGCATGCTGAAGGAGAGAACCTTGTCTCCTCTCCCCAGCGAAGCCCACACACATCCCTTCTGGCCAACTCTCGGGAGCTTCTGTTTCCTGGGAGAACTTACAGCCCTGGGGGAGGCCCTCAGGCCCACCACAGGCTTCAGGGAAAAGCACTGATTCCCCCGAGTGCATCTTGAGAGCAGAGTGGATCAGGGGAGGAGGACTCTGGCCCATCTGTCCCAAGGAAGCTCCAGCTTCTAAATATTTCAGTCCACAGGGATAACCCAAACACAGGATCCCGTGGGGCCGTGGTCTGCATCTGTGCCCAAATGGCCTTTGTATGGGCACAGGCTGTCCTTTCTGTGGAGCTGACCATGACTGCGTACGGGGTACTGGCTAACACGTCTCAGCCCCACTGCCCCTTGTTTGGGACAGTATCCCTGGGTTGCTAGCTGGTGGGCATGGTAATGATTGGGGGGTGGGGGGGGGAACAAGAAGGATCAAAGATGTGGACACACATGTGCCAGCACACTCTCAGACACAGAAGGGATGGGCCTGTGTGCAGAAGGAAACAGATGGCCAGGACCAGAAGCCCTACCTGAGGCCTCCCAGATGTCTCATAATAGCAATGGAGCCTGCATTTACAGTGCACTTGCATGTTCCGGGCACTGGACTAACCTCTTCAAGTTCATTATTATACTGAATCCTTTCCACAACCCTGGAAGTGGGCATGAGTGTCTCTGTTTTACAGATGAGGGTCTGGAAGCCCAAAGAATTAAATAACTTGCTCAAGATCATACTGTCTGATTTCAAAGCCGTCTTATGCTGCTGCCCACGGGGTACTACAATAGACCCAATTTTCCAAAGGAGAGATTCACAGGGGACAGAAGATTCTCCAGGCAAATGTGCTGGTTCTTGCAGGACGGCCCGGAGAAGCCCAGCCTCAGAATCGCCTGGGATGTTGCTGAAAGTACGAGCTCTTGGGTCGAATGCCACTTTCACACACCCTTCCTCCAAGTACGGACTCGATGGAGTTAAGGACCTAGGGACATACATTTTAACAAGCTGCCAATCTCCCATGAAAATAACTTCCTTCCCCATTGTGAGGAAAAAAAGCATTGTTCATCTTTGAATCCAAATTGCTACACATTGGGCTCAGGAATCTACATTTTTCATATGTTCACTAAAATTTGAAAACACCTGCTCAGGGTTTTGAACACATGGCCCGTGATGCAGTTGCTGGGCTTCCTCAGTGCAGAAGACTCTGGAAATTCCAAGTCTGGAGTTTGGGAGGAGGATATATCCTCCCCATCCCCCAGCTTGCACCTGGCTCTTGGGGCTCCTGTTTCCCCTGTGGACTCAGACTCAAACAAGAAAGGGGGCAGGCAGCAGCAAGCCCTGCGGGGAGAAGGCAGCTCTACTGGGCCTTCCTTGTCCACAGGAGAAGGCATCCACCGCTTCTGCAAACGCCCACCTTCCCTCTGCCCTGACCCTCTCCCTTGAAAGCCTGGGCCACCTCTTGGCTCCCTGCTCCCCGAGCTCCTCCCACGCCATTCTGCCAGGCTTACAAAGCTCCTCTTCCAAGAATGTCCTCCCCTGGGTAATTGGACCCTCAGGCCATTGACATTTAAAGAAATGTTCTTGACCTTTTCAGCAGTTCCATAAAATCACAAAATAGATCTCTAAATATTACTGCAGACTCCTACTTGCCCAGACCCTGGCAGGGACTCATTGCCCAGGCCAACTCAAGAATAATAGAAAATAGCAATATTGCTAGGAAAAAAGGGGCTGTTCTCAAACATCTCTCTTTTGGTAATCTTTCCATTATGACCACTGTTATCTGCATTAGGGCTCTTGTCCTCTTCCATCACTGCCGCCACCACCCACAACCACCATCGCAAGTTCTGTCGTTAGCACCTTAATTATGTGATTGTATAAAATGTGTAGGATTTATGCTCTTCCATCTTAACAGTGCCAAAGGTCTACTTGTGTTTTAGATATTTGATCTAGCTGCATGAAAACCTCTTCCCTCTCTCCCCTTTCTCCATCTGTGTGGAACCAGATGAAACAATGGGTAGAGAAGAACCGGAAGTTCTGGAGGGAGACGCAAGAGTTGGCAGAACCCCAGGAGGAAGGGGGTTGAAGATAGACTAGATATTAGATCAGGACTACCCCTTACATAAACAGAGCTTGAGTCAAGAGTAGAAATTTAAAATTTTTTTCTATATATTTCCAAAAACAGTTTTGTCATCTAAAATTGTAGTCAGCAAACTCCAGCCTGCAGGTCAAATATAGCCTTGGACCCTTTCTGTATGGCCCTTGAGCTAAAAATGTTTTTTTATAATTTTTAAATAATAGCCTTATTGAGATATAATTCACATATCATAAAATTCACTCATTTAAAGTGTGCAATTCAGTGGTTTTTAGAATATTCACAGAGTTGTGCAACCAGTGTCACCACTATCTAATTCTGGAACATTTTCGTCACCCCAAAAAGAAACATGACCCATTAGCAATCACTTCCCATTCTCCTAGCCCCCCAACTCTTGGGAACCACTAATCGACTTTCTGTCTCTATGAATTTGCCTTTCTGGACATTTTGTATAAGTGGAATCACACACTATATGGTCTATTATATCTGAATTCTTTCATAACTTAGCATAATGTTTTTCACATGTATCCATATTGCAGCATATATTATTTATAAATAACATCCCATTGTATGGATATATGTGTGGTTTTTCTGACACTATATCTGCCACCAAATATGTGGTTTTTTCCTCTGATACCAAATACCTGTCGTTTTTCTACAACAACCACCTCTTTTCCAATACCAACTGAGTGTCCAACAATTCATTTCAATTCTGACACTATTAAAGACCCCTCAGGTAAAGGGCTCAGTCCATAAGAGTCCCCCCACTGCAGAAGCCAGCTGTAAATGGGGTGCACAGGCTGCTAACACTTCTACCTGACCATAAATCCTGATCACGCCCACCAGTCAGGTTCAATGATACATTAGCAGGACTCACAGAACTCAGGAAAGTGATCGCTGGCTTATTATAAAAGATACAAATGAATTGCCAAATGGAAAAGGTGCATGTCGTAATATATGGGGGGCTGGGCACAGCTTCTATGTCTTTTCTTGGCACACCACCCTCCCAGCACCTAGACATGTTATCACCTGGAAGCTCTGCAGATCTCATTGTTCAAGAGCTTTTACAACCCAATCTCCAGTTCCTCTCCTCTCCCTGGAGCTACGGTGGTGGGAGAGGGCACTGCTGGTTTCTATCCTCTAATTGCATGTTTGGTTTCTTTGGTGAGCAGCCCTCATCCTGAACCTACCTAGGGGCCACACCCTGAGCCATTTCATTAGCAAAACACAAGTGTGCGCTGTGTGCAGTGGCATGTACCTGTAGTCCCAGCTACTCAGGATGCTGAGGTAGCAGGAGTTTGAGCTCAGGAGTTTAAGACCGGCCCATCAACACAGAAAGAGCTAGTCTCAAGAAAAACAAAACACCTTTTATGCTATTCTAACTGGAATCGCTTTTTATTGCATTTCCGGGATTCATTGCTAGAATATGAAAGTACAATTGCTTTCTGTCTACTACTTTGTGAACTTGATAAATCCACTCGTTCTAGCAGCTTTCTTGTAGGTTCCTTAGGGTTTTGTACATACATGATCATGTCATATGTGAATAAGAACAGCTTTACTCTTAAAAAAAAAAAAAGAAAAAAAAAACCTCACCAAAAAACTCAAGTGTAGTCAAAGGGGCTTGTTATATATAGCAGGACACTCTTATCACTTGGGAAATTCCAAGGGTTTGAGGAGCTATGTAGCAGGAATTGGGGACAAAACTCAAATATATTTTTTATTATACCACAGTATACCACATTTCGTTTATCCATTCATCACTTAATAGACGTTTGGGTTGTTTCCACTTTGAGGATATTATGAATAATGCTGCAATGCATATACATGTACAAGTCTTTGTGTGAACATATGTTTAATTGCTTGATCACAGCAATGAAACAATGAAACTATTTCATTGTTTGAGGAACTACCAAATTGTTTTCTGAAGAGGAATGCTTTATATTCCTACCAGCAATAGGTGATGGTTTCAATTTCTGCACATCCTTGTTAACACTTGTTATTGTCTGTCTTTCTCACTTTAGCCATCCCAGTGGCTATAAAGTGGTATCTCTTATTGTGGTTGGCATTTACATTTTTAAAGGATTATAAAAACAAATAAACAACAAAAAGGAGAATATAAGATGGAGACTGTATGCCATATGTGGCCTGCAAAACTTTCAGTACATGGATCTTTACAGAAAAAGTTTAGCAACACTTGGTCTGAAATATTCCAAATTATCTATTGAATTAAAAGACAAAAACCAAATCATAAGAAGTGAGTACCAAAAGTTTAAATCCAAATTATTTGACCAAAGCTGAAATTTTTATTTATTTTTTGAAAATTTAGCTACATCTTAAGTGTTTTTTTTAAGTAATCACAATTTTAGCATTTATTGTCTAGTTGCCAATGAAAAGAACCAACATCATACTTCAGGAATATTGCATCTAGATCTAGCATATACACATATAAGAGTAATGCAAATTGTTTACTTTTGCAAAATGTTCCTCAATCACCGTATACTACTATTACAAATGCTTCGCTAATTCATGAGTGCCTCTAGAATTGTGAGCTAGCATATGAAGAAAAGCAAGAAAATGGTCTCTTGACACTACTGAGACAGACATTTTATCATGCGATAATCTACTGCATTCGTGCTCTCTAAGAGGAATGATTTGACAAGTTAATTAATTTGTCTTTCTCTACTTAAGTGCTTCTGCTGCTGAAATCCGCAGGCTCCCAGAAGTGGACCCACCTCCAACCCAGGAGCTGCCCACCTCTGATGCCTACTCAGTATTCCAGTGCAGGTACCTTTTACTGCCAGGCTCGGGGCAAGGAGGTGCAGCAGCGGTTCCCTGAGGCCTGAATGGTGTCAGTCACAAGGGCAGGCAGGGGTCAGGGCTGTGGGTCAGCTGTGCTGGGGCTGTGTGTGGCTCTAGGGTGATAGAGGTGTGTTCTTTGATAAATGTATTTATTTTCTGGTGTTAGAAATATCTGGGAACCTATAAGACTGGGGTCTGGCCCAGGTCTGAGAGCAACAGTGGTTGTGTTAGAAGATAATGAGGAATTATCATGAATTTTGTTAGAAGTGATAATGGTATTATGGAAATTTTAAAAAAGCATTTGCTAACACTGAAATATTTATGGATGAAATGAAATGACATCTGGGATATGCTTTATAATACTGCAGTCAGAAAAAAAACTATCAGGGAGATTTATGAACTAAGATTGGCAAGCATTAATATTAATAATTGTTGAAACTGGGTGATGATGTATGAGGGTTCATGGTACCCTTCTCTTGATTTTTTATGTGTTCGAAAATGTTCATACTACACAGTTAAAAATAATAAAATAAAATGAAAAAGGATAGAGGATTGTGCGGGAAGGGGTAAGACAGTGAGGAGAATCCTGCCTCCTGGGCAGGTGGCCGCGTGCTTCTCCCTGAGAGTCAGGGAGGAAGGCAGGACCCTCGGGGAAGGGAGCTGGACAGAGACAACAATTTTACTATCAGGTAGCTCCATAGAAACGGGTCATATATTTGGGCCAGAAGTAAAGGACTAATCATGCCTTCTCCAGGGTTCTAGCTGTGCATACCGACAGCTGACGGCATGGCTGCTTTGACATGGACCGTTCCGACACTCCCTTCCACAAGGCAGCATCCCGGGATGCTAGAAGAGTCCCTGAGACAAAGGGCTGACCTCCGTGGTGGCTCTTTCCCATATCATTTTTAAAATTAGAAGATAGTTTAGGCACCAAAAAAAAAGTATATAAAAATAGTTTAACACACATCCATGTACCTACCACTCAGCTTGTCAAATCGTAACATTTTGCCATCTTTGCCTCAGACCTTTTCTTTAATAAATTAAACTAAAATATTACAGATACAGTTGAAGCCCTTGCAAGCCAGTCTGCGATTGTCTTCCCTTGCCTTTGTTCTCAGAGGCAACCACTAGCTTGCATTTGGTGTTCACCATTTCTACATTATAAACAATGTATAGCAGTGTGTTGCATATTGTTAAACTTTATATAAATTGTATCATACTGAAGTTCCTGCAATTTGCTTTTTTCACTTACATTTTTCAAGATTTATCTATGTTGATCCTGATTATACCACAATTTATTTATTTATTCATTCTCTCAGTGATAGACATTTAGGTTTGATTCCAATATTTTTCTATTACAAACTATGCTGAAATGAAAATTTTTGTACATGTTTTCTCATCCATAAGTATGAGAGTTTCTATTTAGCTGGCAGTAGGATAATTGTTGATTTCTAGGCTATATGCATCTATATTCAGTAGCATCTATATTCAGTAGCACCTTTTCCCAGTGTTAGTATGATAGTCCATGCCCCATCACAGCTCTTAGTTTTTGCTAATCTGTTGAGTGTGAACTGGTCTATCCTATTCTCTCGATTTTGCATGTTTCTAATTACTTATGAGGTCACGCATCTTTTCCCTTTTATTGGCCACTTATATTTTCCTTTTCTGTGAATTCCCTGTTTGACTGTTTTTTTCTTTACATTGTTGATTTTTTTCTCAATGATTTATATACTGACCCTTGGTAGGTTTTATGCATTGCACAGATCGTCTCCCTGTCAATAACTTGACTTCTCAATTGTGACATTTTTTGTACAAGAATTTTTATTTTTAATGAAATTGAATTCATTTTTCCTTCTTGTTGATGCTTTTTTCCTTCATTTAAGACATCCTTTGCTACTCTAAGGACATATAAATATTCTCTTCCATTTTCCTCTAAAAGTTTTTAAGTCTTGCCTTTCATAATTAGGTCTTTAATCCATCTGGAATTTGTTTTGTCTGTAGCGTGAGCTACAGACCCAATTTTTTATGTATGTGTAACCAATGTTTTCAGCACTACTTGTTTCTGATTGAAAATTCTACCTCTATCATATACCAAATAGCTACGTAGGCATAGAGCTGTTTATGGCCTCTCTGTTAGGTGTTTCTTCTGGTCAGTGTTTATTCCAACAATATACTCTCTTTGCTGTTGTAGCTTTATATGAAATCCTGATATCTGTTGGAGAGTCTCTCCTCATATCATCTTCAAAACTTTCTTGGTTGTTTTTGATCCTTCACTATTCCATACAAATGTTAGGATCAGATTGTTCATTTCCACAGAAAACCCTCTTGTCCCAAACTATATTGATTTTATATATTAATTTGGAGATAAATGCCATACTTCTAATTATGGGTTTTCCTCACATATAAATCTATATTTATGTCTTCTACAGATACTATATTTTTGTATAATATAGGACTTATTACATTACTATAGTATAGATCTTAATGTATTATTATATTATTTGATGTATAGTATCATTTGATAATATAATATCATATATTACTTATTTAAGTCTGTTTTTAAATCTTTCAATGCTGTTTTATAATCTTCTCCATTATATATTCTCCCTGAATGTTTTGGTTAGGTTTATTCTTAGTTAACATTTAGTTTTATTTTGTTTTGCTATACTGGCAATATTTTAAAATTATATTTTGTAAGTATTTATTGTTGCTGTATATGAATACAATTGATATTTTCACCTACTCTTAGTTCTAATAATTTTACTTCATCTTGAATTTTCTACATGATATTTTATAAATAATGATGGTTTTCTTATTTCCAATACATTTTTTGACATCTCTGTACTAATTGATTTCTGGTTTAATAGAGGTATTTGTGGCTTCCCCCATCCTGCCTAGGATCTCTGTCTCCATTACTGCACTGAAAAGAAGTGGTCCTAGTGGGCATAATTGTCTTATCCTGGACTCTAAAGGCAATAAAAGGATGCTTCCTCCTATTGTTACAGAGCTAACAGTTATTTTTATTTTTATTTTGAATGGATGTTAAATCAATGGCTTTTTCTGCATCTCTGGAGGTCTCCTTTAGTGTGTCGATGTTTCTGAGCTCCAGTGTGGGCTTGCAGGGCAGGCTGGATTTATCTAGAGAGGCTGCTGCAGAGCAGCCACCACTGGTAGGACAGGGTGGGTTTGCTCCTTGCCCAGTCAGAATCCACGACAATGGCTGTCAGGCTCCAGGGAGGCAGTGTCCTCAGGCTTTGTGGTTGCTTCTGTTGTGAGCCATTCTCCCTGACGCTCAGAGTCTTCCTGCAAGTGGAGGGTCCCACGATGTCATGGAGCGTCGCCCTTTGCAACATTCGGGAAAACTGAGTTGGAGAAAGACTGGATTGGCACAAGAGTGGTGGTCAGAAGACAAGGTCACTGTGATGGGTGAATCAGTAGCCCACCAAGAACAGCAGTGCAGGAGGTTGTGGAGGCCTGACAATGGATAGCAGAAGATATGAGAAGAACCACCTTGACATTAGGACCAGGCCCCAAGTAACCCTTGTGATCCAAGGAAGTCCCAGTAGTGGGGAAAAGGGAGCCATAGACACACCATGGAGGTGATCGGCACTTCTTTATATGTTAATGGTTCAGGCTGCTCGGAGTGGATTGATTTTGGCCGGCAAAGATAATGTAAAATCCCTACATCTGAGCAATCCTGGCTCTCACACCTACCTGTTACATGGGCAGACATTTTTATTTCCTGTCTTCTCTTAGACCAGAGCATAATACACAAGAGGATTCTCCCTTTCCAGTATGCGCTAAGTGAGTATTCATTGACTGTTGAATGAAACCCACGCACAAAGCAGTTAGCAGGGGGCCTGGCGCACACTGATGCGGCCGCTGCGATGGTGGCTCTGGGCTCTGGCTGGAGGGGTGCTGGGTGAATAGAGTACTTCACAGACTAGCAACCAAGTCTCAGACAGACAGTGTCTCCCTGAACAAGCCTGGAACAAGAGAGTAGTGTGAGAGGGCAGCTCCAGCCTCCCTCCCCTGCCCTGGCCTCTCTATGCACCCTCTCTAAAGTGTAGCAGAGCCAAACAAAAGGAAAGTGACCAAGCATGTCAATTCACAGGGGCTGCTGCCCTTGGGACGGCTGCCCCAGCCCGCCCTTACCTGCCTCTGTTTCGCTAAGAGAATGAGACACGTATGAGCATGTGGTCTGCCCTACTCCTTCCCCAGGAGCCGTCAGCTTGCCCGTCAGAATTTATTCTTGCAAAACATCAGTGATCAGAGAATGCTGTGACTGGTCCTCTTTCCTCTCCACCTCCAACAGAACCACAGGAAAATCCCAGACCACATCTTCTCCTCCCTCCCCTCCGCTTACCCATCTCCTCTCTTCTCCTTTTCTCCACTGCAAAGGTTGGCATCTCAGCCTCCATCCTGCCTTCCTCTAGTTAGAGACCTTGCAAAGCTGAAAACTAGTGTTCTCAGATTCCTTTATAGTTAGGCTCCTGGGTTCAAAGTGACTTTTACCAAATGAATGAACTCAAATGGTATTTGGAAGTAAGCAGTGAGGGAAGGCCATCTACTGCTGTTGCAAGGTCAAAAGTGTTAGGATGCTGCAGCAGCTGGACTGAGTTCCAACGTCTAGCGTCCAGCTTTGTGGCATGAGGGTGTTTCAGTATCTGCAGAGGTAACAGCAGCTGTGGGTTCCCAATTGCTTTAGTGCCATGATTACTTATTTGATGGCCTGGTGGCAGAACCCTGAGTTCCACACCACAAATTCCTTTCAAAAACATATCGAATTCTTTGTATTAAATCCCTTGCTGCATTAAATAATTAGAACAATTTCTGTTTACTGCACTGAACTGATTGCTGCATCTATCCTCTGCTAGATCCCCTAAATAGGTAACATTGTGCCCAGGAGAGAGTTCATGTCAGTTCAGTTCCACTCAGTCTGAATAGACCTTCGTTGTCTGCCCTTTCCACTTTCTTGGGTCCTGTCTGCGGGAAGTTCCTAGTCTGTCGGGGTGGATGGACTCACACACAGGGGTCTGTAACAATAGCTGCTATTTCTGAGCAACCATCAAACACCAAGGCACTGTTGGGACTTTCCGTCCACTGTCTCTCTCATTGCAAGCCTGCACCATATGTGTATCGCGAATGCTTTTGGCCACGAGCATTAGAAAACCCTATCACTCACTTAAATAAGTTTATTTTTCTCACACAAACAGATGTTCATGTTAGGAAACTCAGGACTGCATAGCCGGTCAAGGCCATTATGAAAAACTAGGCTTCTGTCTACCTGCCTCACCACCATCAGTGTGGGCTTCCTCTTTCTTGAATAGAATAGATGCTGCAC
This sequence comes from Mirza zaza, assembly GCA_008750895.1. Taxonomy (NCBI): domain Eukaryota; kingdom Metazoa; phylum Chordata; class Mammalia; order Primates; family Cheirogaleidae; genus Mirza; species Mirza zaza. The sequence goes on from VSMD01078471.1 coordinate 26,078, forward strand.
CTCCAGATAGCCCATCTCAGGACTCGGCAAAAAGAAGGGAGATTGAGGGAGGCAAAAAGCAAACAGCAAAATGCAATACCCTCCTTCTTGTCAGACTTCACTTTTTCACCTGGAAGGGAAGGCCTCCCTGGCGCCTCCTGCCTGCATCTCATTAGTCAGCGCCCGTCACAGCTCAAGCGTTTCGCTCGCCAGCAAAGCAGGCGAGAACACGGTGGAAACAGACGCTGAATGAGCTGATCCACAGGATCTGCCAGGGCAAGTGTCGCCCCAGCGTTACAGCTGAGGAACACGAGACTGAGAGAGGCCACGGGATGTGTCTGTGTCAGCTGCAGGGCCGTGGGCCCCAGTGACACGCCAGCCTGTCCGGTGGTGCACGGCACTGAGAGGCAAGGGGTGCCTTTCCTCAGGGTCCATCCAGCCTCCTTGGCCTCGGGCCTCCTGTGGGCACCCCCAGACCTGGGACAGGGAGTGTAGACTTGAGGAAGCATAGAGTCTTTGACACCATTCAATCTAGAGATTGAAAAACCTACCTTACCACGTTCGTGGCCCCTCTGGGGTGGGAGCATCACCACGAGGATGTACAGGCTACTGTGAGAAGAGAGGACTCAAGGGAAGTCTCTGCAGCAAGTACCATCAACTCAAGGTCACTGGCTGGCAATTTTGTGTGGCACCATCAGGGAACATCAGGGCTAACAAGGACTTGTGTTCATTGCTGAGTCAATATAGAAGTGGATTACAGCATTTATGATAGCTTTAAAAAAGATAAACAGGTGAGTGGCTTGAGAAGGTAAAGAGGAGGTCTTTGTCCTCTTTGAATTCACTCAGGCTTGAGGGGAGAGTGGAATTTCAGACAGGGAGATCTAGGTGAACAGTGGCACCAGAGGGGTCCCTGAGATGGTCCTGAGGGCAGTGGCTACTGTGGATAGTCCAACTGCAAGACCTCAGTAATGATAACTATAAAATTTTGAGATACTTAACGAAGGCCTAAGTAAATGGAGTGATATACTATGTTCATAGATTGGAAGCCAATATAGAATTTCCCTAAATTGATCAATAGACTGAGTACAATCCCAATTAAAATCACAAGATTCTTTTATGAAACATGATAAGATGATTCTAAAATTTATATGGAAATGTAAAAGGTAAAGCTTATGCAAGGTAAAAGAAAAAGGTAAAAGGGCTTGTTCTAGCAGATATCAAGATTTACTATGAAGCTAGATTAATTAAGATAGTGTAGTATTGGTGCAAAGATTAAAAAATTGAACCAGTGAAATAGAATAGAGAACCTAGAAATAGACTGTGCATAGATAGACACTTGATATATGACAAAGATAAAAGTGCAGGACACTGGGGAAAGATTGCCTTTTTTTTTTTTTGTGACAAGGTATCACTCTATCACTTGGGCTAGAGTGCAGTGGAGTCATCACAGCTCACTGCAACCTCAAATTCCTAGGCTCAAGTGATCCTCCTGCTTCAGCCTCCTGAGTATTTGGGACTATAGGTGCACACCACCATGCCTGGATAATTTTTTTTTCCAGATAGAGGGTCTCGCTATTGCCCAGGCTAGTCTCGAACACCTGACCTAAAATGATCTTCCCACCACCTTGGCCTCCCAGAGTACTAGTATTATAGGCTTGAGCCACCATACCTGGCCAAGATTGCCCTTCTAATAAGAGGGTATCCATGTGGAAAAAAATAAAATCTGACCCTTATTCCCACACCATCAACAAAAAATAAATTACACATGAATTGGAGTCCTAAAAATTAAAGACAGAATAATTGAGCCTTTAAAAGATAACATAGGAGACTAGCTCCATGACATTAGCATAGGAAAAGGTTTCATAAAATACAAAATAGTATCAGCCATGAAGGAAGATTGTTCTACCAATGAGCCTTTTGTTCATCAGAAGACACTAGTAAGCTGGGCATGGTGGTTCACACCTGTAATCCTAGGACTCTGGGAGGCCAAGGCAGGAGGGTTGCTTGAAGTCAGGAGTTCAAGATCAGCCTGAGCAAGAGCGAGACCCTGTCTCTACAAAAAATATAAAAAGTTAGCTCAGTGTGGTGGCGCATGCCTATAGTCCTAGCTACTCAAGAGGCTGAGGCAGGAGGATCCCTTGACCCCAGGAGTTTAAGGTTGCAGTGAGCTATTATGATGCCACTGCACTCTAACCAGGGCAACAGAGCAAGACTCTTTTCTCAAAAAAATAAAAATAAAAATAATAGAAAAAAGACACTAGTGAAAAGGTAAGCCACATAATGGGGGAGTTATATTCCACCCACATAACCAGTAAGAAAGAGTGCCTAGAAATCAATAAGAAAAAGACAACATAATTTTAAAATAATAAAGTACTTGAACAGACACATCACCAAAAAGGAAGTCCAAATGGTGAATGTGTTTAAGTAAAGGCATTCAATTTTATTAATCAGGAAAAACTACAGTGAGGTTCTATTACACACCCATCAGATGGCTAAAAAACTTTATAAAGTCTGGCGGCACCAGGCATTGGTAAGGGTATGGTGCAAGGGGAATTTTCTTACACTGTTGATGAGAGTGTAAATTGGCACAACTACTTAGGAAAGCTGGCATTTGCTAGCAAAGTTTAAGGTATGCATACCCTATGACCCAGAAATTTCTGTACAAGAATGTATATGGGCAAGAATGTTCATAGCAGTATTGTCTGCAATAGCATTAAACTAGAAAGAATCCACATGTCCATCAACAGTAGAATGGAAAAACTGTGATATATTTTTACAATATAATATTATATAGCAATAAAAATGAACCTATCCACATACAACAACATAAGTGAATCTCACAAACACAGTTTTGAGCAAAAGAAGCCATATAAAAAAGAATAAGCACTACATGATTTCAACTGTATGACATTTAAGAAACTAGCCAACCAAGCTGCCTATCCTAGGCTTGCGTACTTAGGTAGGGCGTGACTATAGTTATCAGGACAGTGTATGCCTCTTGGGGAGAAAGGAGGTTGTAATTAGGAAGGACACATGGGGGTGCTTCAGCAGTGCAGGTAATATTCTCTTTCCTGAGCTGTGTTGATTACTCGTGTGGTCAGTACCTGGGAATGATTACTCTATATTCATCTGGAACCATCAGCTTTATGTACTTTCCTGGGTATTAGATTTCAAAATAAAAAGGTGGAAAATAATATACATTAGGTTTGGACGGGACATCTGGAGGCCATCTGGTTTAGGTCCATTCTGTCAAGCATATCAGATGTCTTTCATCCCCATTTTCAGATGAGGAAATTGAATCTGAGGGAGTTAAATGACTCACCCAAAGCCATGCGGTGGTGATCATCAGAACCAGGACAGAGCCCAGGCCTCCCGCCTCCCAGGTAAAGGCTCTTTTCCATCTACTTTACATTTTTCTCAGACCCAACACCAGTAGTTCGGTTCACAAAGAGTTAAGCAACACAGCTGAGAATGTTCCAGGTGGCCTGAATCCCCACTGGGGCTGCCCTCACCCTTTTCCCCAGGGTCCCAGCACTCGCTGGCGCTAAGATCCAGGCCATGTGAGGAGCTGGGGCAGGAGAGTGGACCCTGAAGACTTCGGCAGCTGCCTGGGGGCTACTGAGACTCCTCAGGGTCAAGTTGCTCTTAATGCCCTGCTCTGCTCACATTCCCTGGTTGGCCCTTCCGGATGTATACGCCTTGGCTGGCGAGACCAGCTCTTTGTGATTTGTATGTTTTGTTACCTCCCAGTCAAGAAGAGAACTAACTAAAAGACACAGAGTGTGAGCTCCGAGAGGACAAGAACCACATGGGCACCATCCTCCTAGATATCTGGAGCTGAATAGAGGTCCCGTTCCTTACCCAACGCGGTCCATGATCAGTACCTGGACTTTGTAAGTCACGAATGCTTGAAGCAGGGAGAGATCAGTGTGGGATAACTGGTCCAAGAAGTCACATTTGAACTGGGCCTTGAATGATAAACAGGAATTGGTAAGTGGAAAAAGAAGGAAGAATATTCCAGCATGGGCAGTGGCAGTGATGGGAAACTCCAGGCCAGCTTTGGGGACGGCCACTGGTTTGACCTTAGCAAAGCATTTATGTGGGAGTGTATCAGCTAGGGTTCAGTCAGGGTGGCTCACTGCCCTTGTGGACATAGCATCCGCAGAGCTTGTCCTCAAGCTTTGTGAAGCTTTCTTGTGGCCCACGGCTCTCCCCCATCACAGCGGAGGCTCCTGCGGGGCGAGACTGCCTCCTCTGTGGGCCCAGTCCGAGCGCAGCTTGGTGGCTTTGCGCAGGCCCCCTCTGACCATCAGGCTGTCAGAGTGTTCTTCCCTGGACCATCTGGGTTCCAGGTGATGGCTCTCCCAGACGTCCTGGTTCGTATTTTTAACAGCTTGAAGTATGTTATTTCATCCTGGCTGCCCCGCAGCCCCAACCCTTATGCAGTTGTACCCCCTGGTCCCCCATATTTTTAGCAACCATTATAATTAATGTGCTGTCTAATGTGTTTTCCTGTAACTATGATTATGCTCAAGGTATCTCAAAGCTTTTTACAGTAATTACTGGGAAAAGGCTTGGAGAGTATTAACTGTGCATGTGGAGTGAGCTACAATCTGGCCCTTGGACGCTTAGATATTAAAAACTTCTCTCACTGTGTCTGCCTTCATTTGCATTTCCAAATTTCCAGGTTAGAGGGCCTTTTAGTTGATTGAATAATGGGTTAATGGAATCCTCTCTTTAATTAAATCCAGATTGTCTGTCTGTGAAAGTGCACACTTGACAGTCTCTATCTGGATCATTCTAATTGCATTCTGAAGGTGCCATGGGGGCCACCTTGAAGAGGCAACTGTCCTGTCTGAGGGTAGAAACCGTGCACGTGGGAGAGGAGCAGGTCAGGAACACTCAGAGGCTATCCCATTCCACTTATTGCTGTAACATAAGACTCAGGAGAGCAGGGACCTGCTCTGCCTTGCTGACTACCGTATATTCTGAGCCTAGAACAATGACTGCCACTGTTCTCAGTGCTGAGCCCTTGATGCTTGATAACTGTTGCTTGAACAAATGAATGGATGATTAATTTGCACTGTGTTGTACTGACAGCCCAGAGGGGTAGTCTGGTTGGTCACTTGGATGTAGTTTTAATTCCATATTTTAAAACATGGGACTAATATACATTGAACCTAGAGCATGAGAAGGTTCTGGACCTAGGCAAAGCAAGTCACGAGTGACCTCCATATCTCTCCAATATATGCCCCCATAATGAGCATACAGTATTGACTGGGTGGTCCATCTCCTCAACAAACTCTATGCCTTGTTAATAGCATCTTGTTTCTACATCAGTGATGGAGTATGTCAGACACTTTCACATGAAATGCTCTCCTATTACCAATGCTTCTTAACTTAAAACACACTCCTCCCTCTAGCCATGCATCTCCATGCTCAATTATAATCTTTTTGAACTCTAATACTAATCCCTGACTGTGGAGAAAGACTTTGTGTTGTGGCGGAGAAAGAATTCTGGGTCTGCCTACTATAGATACTTAGACATAAAATATGACACACATTATTTTTGTTTGTTTGTTTGTTTGTTTTTTTAATTTTTTTTTATTTCAGCATATTATGGAGGTACAAATTTTAAGGTTTCAATAAATGCCCTTCCCCCCCTCCCCCCACAAGTCTGAGTTTCCAGCATGACCATCCCCCAGATGGTGCACATCTCACTCATTATGTATGTATATACCCGCCCTCCTCCCCCCTCCCCCCTGCCCAATACCCTATTACTGTAGTACCTATGTGTCCACTTAGGTGCTGCTAAGTTAATACCAGTTTGCTGGTGAATATATGTGGTGCTTGTTTTTCCATTCTTGGGATACTTCACTTAGTAGTATGGGTTCCAGCTCTAACCAAGAAAATATAAGATGTGCTATATCACCGTTGTTTCTTAGAGCTGAATAGTACTCCATGGTATACATATACCACATTTTATTAATCCATTCTTG
>VSMD01078476.1:0-40996 GCA_008750895.1 Mirza zaza
GTGTGTGTGTGTGTGTGTGTGTGTAACAGAGAGAGAAATGGAGAGGGAGGGAGTCAGAGAGAGAGAAAAGACAGAGAGAGACAAGGTCAGGGAGGGAGAGAAAGGAAGAGATAGATTGAGATTCAATTAGTGCCAGTTTTTAACAGTCTTTCTTTTTGGAGTTTAATAATTCTTCAAGTAAATTTTCATGTGGCAGCAATATGGTTTATAAACCAGATTTAAGCTTATTATGAAAGTAGTACGAATTTATAGAGATAATGAGAAAAACTGAGAATAACCTGAAATTTTGAAGGGCTGGGAAACATATGTCATTTCTTCCTAAAATAGAGGAATGTGGCACAGCATGTGATATAACTACTGTAGTCCCAAAGAGTAGCAAATTTACAAGCATAAGATATGACTACATGCTTCTTTAATAGATGTGTTTTATGGTGCTATTTTATTTTATTTATGTTGACTTTTTATATTATTTATATCATATAATATATAAATTTATTTACCTGCTATATTATTTTATTTTGCTCCACTTAATATTTTATAATTATGCAGATACAAATGAAACCTAAGGTTGAAATTCTGTTGAGTGATATATGAGCCACTACTGCATGACACTGGTAAATCACACTTTGCTAATGATCTATGTTAGGAAAAATGTGGGTGGGTTTTATATGATACAAAATTGTCAGCTCATTAATTATTAATGGATGAAATTGAGTAATTGGTACATTGGGGTTAATTATGCTAATCTCTTTTTAGTATATATTTGAAATTATTCATGATTAAAAAATAAATATCTGCCACTTAAAAACATCATGTGAAATTAAAAAAAGAAAAATCACCAGGATATTTTTTGAAATGTTATAAGGTACATTTCACCAGAAGAAATACCATGGAAAAAAGCAACCACCAAATGAAATAAAGACTTTTAAAAATACCTCCCTAGGTTTGTATCAGACTTCAATACTAGAAACACCAAACACAGGGAACCGAGTACCTTTTCAATTCTTCCAGTTGTAGGACTGGAAGAATTGAAATTAGGGGGTGCTACTGGATTATTAAGCACCAGAGCACATCAATAGGTCAGGAAGTTGCTTCATTCAGCAAAGCTGTCTCTTCACAGCCAGCAAGACTAGATACTAGAAATGTTGAGGCAGGCCTTAGTAACTTACTGACATCTTTATTTGCCAAATCGTTATTCTGGTTTGCCAAACCATTTCTGCTTTTTAGTCTCAGGGAGGTATACCTAATTGGTAGAATTTAATGTGTCTTCAGAAACCTAGCTGTGATGAGTCTGCAAAATGCAGGATTTTGGCATTGCGATTTTTCTAGCTAGGAGGAAGGTGAAATGGAAGTTGAAAAAGGCTTTCCACAGTATCTATAATAATGATACTTTCAGAAGTACCTGAAAAGATAAAATTCATATAATAAGAAGAGATGGTTTTTGAAGGCCTGAATTGTTAGTGAATAAATCTATCTTTGATTTTCCCCAAAAAATAAAAAAGATGATTCGATCAAGCAACATGATCAAATTCAGCAATTTAAAGTGCCCACAAAGCAAACTACACTGTAGTTTATGTTGTCCTTTACCTAAACTATAGATAAAAGAAGCATGGATATTTTTCTTCTTCATTTCAAAGGTTGATGTTTTTGAAGACATAATTTTTCACCTGCTTGATAAGATTGTAAGACTACAGAAATCAACAAGTTACTTTGTCTCATAATGAAACAATTATAACCTGGGCAAAATATATAGACCAACAGAGAAACAAGGCCCAAACTAAGATGACCCAATTCTCTCAGGTTGGCCTTTTGGATTTATAAATTATAGTATTTCTGGAGTTAAATTATTATCACCTTATATATGTATAAGCTTATTAATTATAAAAATAATTTTGACATAATAGACAATGGATGATAATCCTATAAAATTATGTTTCATTATCACAGTTTACAATAGGATTTTTTTCAAGGATGATCTGTATAGAAGTATAAATTATAAGAAGGATCCTGAAACCACAGTAGCTTTCCTGAAATAAGCTGCCAGAAAAGGACCAATTCATTCATTCATTCACCCGTGCATTCTTGAGGGAGATATTTACTAAATGTCTGCTATATGCCTAGCTTTGTAGTAGGTGTTGAATACACAGAGGTAGATAAGCAGACATAAAATCTGCCCTAATGGCACTTACAATTTGATGATGGAGGCACATGGTAAATAAGGAAACAAAATATCCATAAAAATAACTTGGAGTAAAAGCAATAGAGGAAATAATTTTCAGGCAATGATAGAAAACAATGAATGGAGTAGGGAGCTATTTAAGAATGCAGCCATGTGATGTATGCATGTGGTGTGTGTGTGTGTGTGTGTGTGTGTGTGTGCATGGTTTGTACAAAGGATCAGAATACATAGAAATGTGTAGGCATTTGGATTTTATCAAAAGGATAATGGAAGATTCTGAGCTGAAGTTTTAAATATAGTAACCTATATAGATCATAGTTAATGCCCTGGGAAAAGATAAGATTACTCAGAGATACTATGTCAAAAGAAAAAGAAAATAGAATCCGGAATCAAGACTGGGGAGCTCCAACATCTAGAGATTAGATAATGGAAAATAAAGCAAGAGAAGCTGAAAGGAATTGCCAGAGAGATTACAGGAAAGGCAAAAGAGTTTGTCATTAGTGATGTTTCAGAAATTGATGTTTCAAGAAGCAAAAAGATATCAACTCGGTGAATGTTGTGACATGTGGGCAGGAGGGACAAGTGCAGCCAGTGAAGTCAGGGGATGAAGCCACCCTGGACAGAGAGTAACAAAAATGGAGAAAGAAGTATGGAACTTTTGGGGTGGGGGTTGTAGTTGCGTAAGGAGTAAAGAGTAGTTGTGTAGTTTTGCTTTGGTAGGCCAATATAGAGCCAAATGGACATAAATACAATGGGAAATGCTGATACACAAAGGGACAGAATAAATAAATAAGAACCTAAAAGATAATTTAGAATTCACTGATGAGCACATGGGTGAAACAAAAATTTTTTTGAGATAATACCACAAATACTCCAATAATAAAACGTTGATGTTTTCAAGTTATGAAGAGGAATCTATACAGATTGCCTTAAAACAGAGGCATACATTTCCAAAATATACAATGTCAGATTAGGTGGCTCTGGGGATAAAACTAAAACTTCAATAATAAACACATTCTGAGTTGAAAGTGTCAATTTCAGAAAAAAGATATATCCAAAATGTCCTTTGTGTTCACTGAGTAAGTTTGTGAAATATATTTTAGCAATGTTCTTTAAGGATCATTCATTCAGTTACAACATTCCATTAGAAATTTACGTTAAACTATCTTTGTGGTGATGAATTGACCAGGTAAAATTAATCCAAAATGGAGCTCATAGGTTTGTGCTGTTTTAAAGGATACATTCATATCTATTTCCATAGAATATTTTCAATTACTATATGTGGTAAAACGTCTGGCTATTGGATTTCTCTATATAAGATATGCTTTTGTCCTTGGGAAATTGCAAAGGGTCCTTTACAGAAGCTTATTGCTTTGAATATATCATTAAATTTTATGCCTACCAGACATTAGAATATCATCCATTTTACTTTTGAATCTTTTGTAACAGATTGTTCTTGCTACTAGAGCTTAAAATAATTTACATGGCAGATTACAGACTACTAAAAGTTTACGTTAATATGTAATTAAAAGTAACTTCCTTGAAATATTTATATGTAAAGATACAATTAGGCAAGATAATATATAGCATCTTTCATATGTGTTCATATTAAGTTTCAGTGTAAAAGAACACTATTCCATTTTCCAGACTCATATTTTGGGAAGATTTTATCTTTCCTCGATCATCTCATCTTTTTCTCCCTATTTGAAAAGCACTTGATTTTAGAATATTATCTTTTATTTGAATGTTTGTTGTTTTTTGAACATATGTATTTGGACAAGATTTGACAAATGCATCAGATTAGTTTTGTAAGACACTTCGAAATCTAGATAATTTTTTTCAGAATATTTTTTAGTAATCTATCAATTAATAACAAGTTGTAAAATACAAATAATTCATATACTTTTGAATGATATTGGGCAGTTATATAAATGTTATGTACCTTATAAGATTCTTAAAATATTTGTTCAGACAGGTAAATAATTGGAAATCTAGCACAAATCAGACCTTATCTAATTATTAATTCCCAGCCTTGACTTAGTGGGGCTACATGATTACAAGACAACAAGATTCCTTTCAAGTTAGCTTTTTGTTTCCAGATCAATTAGGTTGCAAGTCTGAGTTCAGATGATGGTAGCTTGACTGTATTAAAAACATTTATCATGCTTGAATTGTTTTGAAGGCAAGAGAATATATTTTCAAGTGTTTCATAATCATGGAAATCATGTAAGACAATAGTTTATAAATTTGAGGATACCAGATTTTGTAATGGAATAATACAGGAAAGTCTTTTGACTTGTTACTTAATATCATGTCTTTGATTAACTCTGATATTACCTCTGGATTAGCCAGACAAAAAGAAACCTACTTTAGGAAAGGTGAGATAGAATTACAATCATGACCATTTGTTGTATCTGAGATAACTCACCATGTACTCATAATAATACAAAAGTTTGTTTGGGCCTAATGCAAAAATGAGGTCAAGGCATTTGGGCTTAAATAATTTAAAAACAAAGAAAGGGTAAACATTCATATTAAAAATTATTTAGGCCTGAAAAAAAAGGACTAGTATACAAGGCATTGTTTTTAATCTTTTTTATACTTATTTTGGAGAATCGGAGCTACCCTCCCTCTGAGCGCAGAAACAAATTCAACTCTGAACTTGAGCATGAGAGAGCTGTGGTATCTTTTGTAACTTACTTTTATCAGGGAGGATTGAAATACCTATAAGGAAGGAACAGTAAATAGATGATGCATATTTCTTCTCTGTATGCATTGATATATCAATATTTTAAGCATTTCCTATACACATATTAGATAAATTATTTTAAATTCTAATTATATTTAGAATGAGTTATTTTCTGGCAAAAAAGTAAGAAACAAAATAATGTAATTTAACATTAAAACAGTGATCCTTGCAAATGTCATAAGTTACACAGAGTGGTATAGGAAGTGAGATGTCAGGTAGAAACAAGATTTTCCTTTAATTTAAATATATTAAGGAGGTATAAATGTTTTAGGTTACATGGATCACTTTTGTAAAGCTTGAGTCCTGGCTACATGTGTGCCCATCACCTAGTATTCATTATACCCATTAGGTAGGTTTTTGTCCCTCCCATTCTCCTCACTCGCCACCCCTCCCGGTTTATTTCCACTAAGTTTTACTTCCCTCTGTGCATATGTGTGTTCACTAGTTAGTTCCAATTCAATAGTGAGAATATGTGCTGTTTGTTTTTCCATTAGGAGAATGTTCTCCAGTTCCATCCAGTTTGTTGCAAAAGGTATTCATTCATCCTTTATATGGCTGAGTAGTACTCCATGTTATACATATGACACATTTTTATTAATCCACTCACAAACTGATGGGCACTTGGATTGATTCTACAAATTTGCAGTTGGGAATTACGCTGCAATAAACATTCAAGTGCATGTGTCTTTTCATCAAAAAGGCTTCTTTTCCTTTGGGTAGATACTCCATAGTGCCATTGCTGGATCGAATGGTAGGTCTTAGTTCTTTGAGGAATCTCCATACTGTTTTCCATAATGGTTGTACTAATTTGCGGTCTTACCAACTGTCTATAAGCATTCATTTTTCTTTGCATCCATGCCAGCATCTATTATTTTTGGACTTTTTAATAAAAGCCACTCTAATTGGGGTGAGGTGATATCTCATTGTAGCTTTACTTTGCATTTCCCTGATGATTAATGATGTTGAGCATTTTTCATATGTTTTTTGTCCATTGTCTTTCTTCTTTTGAGAAGCTTCTGTTCATGTTTTTTTGCCCACTTTTTAATAAGAGACAATCAGGATGAAGTTTCTCTTTCTCCAATTTTAGACTCTGCTTCCTTAGTAATAGCCAATATAGTTGCAAATTTGTTGTAGGTGCTACCCTATATCTTCTCTTCTTCATATCATATGGGAAAAAAATAGCTCTTGGCTTTCCAAGAGCTCAAAGAGAAAACCTAAATTGAATCATATTAACCCTTAACAACTCATTCCCAAACTAACCTTTGTGGTGAGGGTGAAGGAGTAATCTGATTGTCTTAGTTTAGGTCATGGGTACTATCCCTCCAACAGAACAATTAGATGAACTTTGTCAAAAAAATTTAGGCTGAAATTGGGTTGAGGGGTGATTCCTTAAATTGAGGTAATAAAGTCACAATAAAATGGAATAACTACCATTGTAAAACAAATATAAGAATTCACTTTAAGAAGTTATTTCTAGGTAGTGAAAATATGGGTGGTTTTAGTTATGTTTATTTACAGAATAAAATGTGGGAAAACTTTATTAGCTGCCATCTATGGAGAGAATACTTAAGTATTTTAGAAGAACAATTCAACATAGCATAATGTAGAATAATCAACAAAAGCAAATGAAATTGTGGCTTTCATTAATTAAAATATTGTATCTAAAGAGTGAAATCTTTCCACTCTGCTTTGTAGTATTAGGATCACTTTGGATAACAGTCTTTAATTTTAGTAAAGATATTTTGAAACAAACTAGATTTTATTCAGAAGAAAGTACCTCAGAAATGTGTGTAAAATGTTTAATATGGAAATGAGGAACATGGAAAACATCAAAGCCATGTCTCTAACTTTGATCTACTCCCCTATTTAGGTGTAGACTTACTTTTTGTTATCCCTAAGAATGAAGGCTCCATGGTAGAAGTTAGAAGTAGACAATGTGGGATGGTCAAGATTACATAGGGAATCTTTTAAGTCAGCGAAGTCTACACATTTGAAGTGTCCAAACAGAAGAAGAGTGAGAACTTCTCTCGAAGTTTTGGAGGTAATCCTATAACAAATTGGATTGCATTATACATTTACGATGACTTATAAGGTTCTATTTTTCCAAAGTTAAACATCTGGCTTAATGAAACTGTTGTCTGTCTTATTTAATCATTGATATGAAGTTTTAAATTATTGTTGTTATCATTATCTTAAATTTTGTCACTTGCTAAACTCTTCTAGAAGCTTATTTTTAAAAAGATATGCTCCAGGGTTGATTCCAGGAAGTGAGGTCATAGTAATGTTCACTGTATAACCTGAATTTATACTATCTCTCCTGACTGTCTACTCCAGCATAAAACATTATTGTGAATCTAACCAGAGCATGTTTTATTGATGTCTGCATAAACCAAGGACAATATGAAAAAACATGTATTACATATATAGAATAATGATTGTCCTCAGGGCAAAGAAATATCTCAGTAGGAAAACTCCAATGACGATAAGCTTAAGATAGGAGGGAAAGCTTAATAATAACTTAGGATACAAAAAACGAGGGAAAAAACTTCAGATAACAGAAGTTTCTAGACCAGAAAGTAAGAAGTATGATTATATGTTAGAAAGTTTGTCTGTTATAAGTAACTGAGGGAGTCAGAGGAGGAGCACATATAATAATTCTGAAATTATAAGCAGTCTTTTATTTTTCCAAAAATAATTTGTGTCAGTAAAATGTAGCAATTGTATTAGTCACTGCCTATATCTTTTTAACTATGTTAATCATAGGATATAAGGTCAAAAATATGAACGTATGAAGAAGCTAATGTTAAAATACGTGAGAAGAAAAGGCATATAAAACTAATTGCCTGGAAAAAAACTATGCCAATGTAGAGGTGGGTACATATTCAAATTACACAAATCAGAGAACAAAGAAAAAAGAACTATACTGTGGCATTTAGAACGTGAAATCAGTCCATGAATAGAATGTGATGAAATACTTGGGCCCTCTCCCCTGAAAAAATATGTATATATACCAAAGTTTCCAGGAATTTGTACTACTTATTATCATCCCATTATGCCACCCATGCATTAGGGGGTCAATGGACATTTGTGAAGAAAATATTAATACTAAGCTAGTCTTCTGAAAGGGTGATTCTTGGTGATTCCATTACCTTTTAGGAATTGAATCCTACTAGTTACTTCACTCTCCCTTTTCTGAGACTACTGTCTCCAAATCGTTTCCTTTATTAAAATTTTTATTCACCATTTTATCCTTTTCTCTATCAGCCAAATACTTTATTTCCTATTTCCCTAGGAAAATAAAAATTAAAAGAGATCTCCTGTGAGCTCTATCAAGTCCACTAACATACTTCATCGGAATCCTGTTCTCTACCACCTTAGCTGAATACAACACAATAGTTACTATGTTCATACTTATAGAAAAAAAATCCTTCCACTGGTGCACAATATGCCATCCTTACCTGCTAACTCAGGAGCATCACTCTAGCAATTCTCTCCTCTGCAAATTCATTTTGATATCCCTTGGTCATTTCCAGCAGTATAAAATGTGCTCTATCATCTATATCTTGGTGTTGACAGTAACCCTCTCAGGTTACTGCCCCATTTCTCAGATCCCCCTATGATGAGCTAAACTCCTCATAAGAGTTGTCTACACTCTCCTTCCAGTCTCCCGTGTACCCACTGTATTCAGGCTTTAACCGCCACCGCCATTCTTGTCAGTTCTCCACATTAGCAAATCCAAATGGAAACTCTCAGTTCTCAAGAGCATTTGACAGCCAATCTTTCTTCATTCAGCCTCTTAGACAATCCTTTTTCTTTTAATATATCTTGTCAATATTTCTTATTTTGTTTTGCTCATGTTCTACTTTTCTTTCTGGGGTCTTAAAATGGGAGCACCCTACGACTCAATTCTATGTCTTTTCTCTTTCTCTGTACTCACTTCCTTGGTGACTTCAAACACTCTCATGATTTTAAAACCATTTTATAATAAGGACTCCCAAATGTATGTCTCCAGCTCTGACATATCCCTGATCTCCACATTCGTGTATCCAATTGCCTATTCACTATCTCCATGTAAGTATTAGTTTCTATTAGACATCCCAAGGTTAATATGGTTAAAAAAAAGCTAATATAGTTAATATGGTCAAATCTTTATATAATACCCTTCTGAACATGTCCTCTATGCTCAGCTCTTTTCCTCTTATCAGTAAATTATTACTTATTTATTTATTTTTTTGCTTAGGTCTAAATCTCTCTAGTCACTCTTCACTCTTTTATTTCTCCTCCTTAATTCATTATTAAATCCTGTCACCTTCACCTTTGAAATATTTAGTAGCTGACTCCTTCTCCCTACCTTTAAGAACCACCCCAGCTCAGAACCATCCTCTCTTGCCTTGAAAGGCAAGGTCATACTGTAAAGACAATAACAAAAAACCTGAAAATTCAAGCAGCTTTAAAAAAATGACAAAATTTATTTCTTGTTCTTGCTACACATTGGAGAATTTGCTGGACTCATCATAGCTGCTGAAGTACCCAGGCTGGGTGGAGGCTCCACCTTCATCTGTTTCCATGTTTGCAGAGGTTTCCCATCTCATGCGGAGTAAAATTTAAAGACTCCACAATGATGCAAAAGGCTATTCATCAACTGATGGCTAAAGATAACACCAGGGCAGCATTTCTCATGCAGCCAGGCCATTAAGTGAGGTCGTAATCACACATCCTTGCCATTTCTAATCATTTGTTATTTGAACTAATTTCTTTCATTTCCAACAGAACCCATGGTCTCAGGATTTAGATTTCACAAATATGCCATTTTTAATTTGCTATTTCAACTGAATTTTAGCTTTGCTCAAATTTTATCAAAATGACAGGAATAATTAATTTGTGAGGTCTTTAATAGCAAGTTTTTTTTTTGACAAACCACACACAGAATGCTAATTGATGTATGCATTATTTTTTTCTTGTTTGTAGAGAGCCTGTAAAAAATATAATGCATTTGAAAAAAAGCCACAACTTCAACTTTGTTATAAAATGGCATCTATTGAAAGAATTTATCCTTGGTGAGAAGGCATGGATGTGTGAATGTCAGCATGAAAGAAGTAGGACAGAGTCACGAATTAGAAATGGGAAAGGGAAGTTATGTAGGAAGGAGATAAAGACTACAGGTTGGAAAACAGTTTTCATTCAGTTTGGTGCATTAGTAATAGGAGGCATAGAGTTTCCACATGTGTCATTGAATGTAGTTTTTAGTTAATCATATTCTATGATAAATATTCTTGCCTAATGAAACATAGAATCAACAAAAACTGTCAATGGACAATTAGTATTTTTCCCTTTGGTACACCTCTTTCATCTCGTCTGGCTCATTTGGTGAATGGCTCTTCCCCTAAACTCCAACCATGCAGGCTCAAGTGGGGTTCCAAATTATCATCATTGTTCCACCCATCACTACCCCCATGAGTGGGGGCCTGTGGTTTTAGTTGGACCAGAGTGCTGTCCATGAACTTTTTGAAAAAGACAACAGGAAGCTGGTCTCTCTTCTTAGGGGGTAAAATTGGGTGAGTCCAAGAAATGCTACTGGTCATATCTATACCCTTGTTGTGATAGCCAGCCTTGAAAACAATGTTGACACATATGAGAAAGGAAAAAAAAAAAAAAAACTAAGGTAGAAGTTTAAAGATATGTCAAGTCTATGATCCAGATATCCCTGAAAATTAACCTTCCCCGACCTCCATCCTTATGTTTCAGGATTTAATTTATTCCTCATTTTGTCTAAGTTAGTCTATGTTAGTCTTTTGTAATTTTCAACATAAATGTTCATTACCCAAGTAAACCACCATACAACTTAGAATAGTTATAGCAATTTTAAGACTGTTAAATAATGAGAGATAGATAACAAATTATATCAAGTATTTTGAGTTTGATTGACCTCACCTTGCTGTGCAACTTCCTATGGAAGGAAAATAATTTTTCTCTGATATGTGTTCACAGATGCTTATTATCTGGTAGCCTGCTTTAGAGAATGAGCAAATATATATTCATTTAATCAAGTTTAGAAAGAAAAATATATTTGTTAATTCAGCACTTGTTGGCCAGAAAAAACATGTTAATGTAATTAAATTTTTTTATTACTGAAATCAAGGATAGCTCTCATTTGTTTTCATTAATAAATAAAATAGGAAACAAAATCCAAATGATTCTTTTAATTTTATTCTGAGCCTAAACTTGCTTTCTTTTTATTTTTAATGTGTAAAGATGGCATATTATAGCTGGATGTTTATCTCTCCAAACTATTAATAAACACAGTGAGACAGTCCAAGACAAACCAGAGATAACATCCAATAATGCTGCTACATTTATTAGCTTTACTAGTAATTATAGTTAGAAAAGAACCCACTATCGTTTGTGTTAAGTGGTAATCCACAATTTATTCCTATTACGTATTTTTGCTATTCTTTCTAATAGCCCCTTGAAAACCTCAAGCCTCTCTATTATTGTTTATATCTATTGTAGATCCATGAGGTTTAAAACCTATGATAATTGTCATTATTGAGATAAACAAAGGATAGAGGAATAGAGGAATCTAGAACTTAACCTTAGATAGTAAATACTAAAAACATCAAATGCTTTCTATGTTAGGCCTATGTTCTTACATAAACAATTTTATTCAGTTATTTTGTACTAAATTATTCCTTGCATAAATTGTGAGCAATAACGATTTCATCCAATTATTTAAAAAATATTTGAAATGCCCGCCTTTTAGGTCTTTGATTCATAATAATCAATTCAGTCCAAATTAGTTTTAAAATATCTATTGGATTACTTTCCTTGGAAGTCCAATGGCAGGAATGTTGGATTCAGACTTATAAAAAAATATTTAGGTTATTAACTAGGAAATGTCCGATTTCCTTAAGTAGTAAGTTTGACAGTTAATATCTCTGACAATTCAATTTGACACTTCTTATTTTATTTTTATTGTGGAGGTACATCCTCAGTCTTTCAAACATACTTCTTGGCTTGTGATTATCTTTCAGTTTTTTTAGAGCAATATTTTTGGAGCCATGAATAAGTAAAAAATTCATGTTATTTTCGAATGTGAATTCTGTCGTGGAACTAATACAGCACAGACAGCTCAAAGTATCAACGAAGTGTTTGGGAAGGATGTGGCTAATGATCGTATAGTGCGGCAATGGTTTGAGAAGTTCCATTCTGCTGATTTTAATCTTGAAAATGAGCCACGTGGGTGACCTGAGACCAAGGTGAATAATGATAAGTTGAAAGCTGTATTGTAAGTGAATCCATCTCAACCTATGTGTAAAGTAGCAGCAAGGTTTGACATTACTATTCCAACAATATTGGACCATTTGAAACAAATGGACAAGGTAAAGTAGCTGGATAGAAGATTCCAAACGAATTAAATGAGTGCCAACAGAGAAATCATCTGGAAGCTTGCCTTTCTTTGCTGTCAAGACATAAAGGTGAACCATTTCTACACCCTATTGTCATGTGTGATGAAAAGTGGGTTATTTTTCACAATTACAAGCATTTGGCACAATGATTAGATAAAGATGAACTGTGGAAACACAGTCCAAAACTGAATATTCATAAAAAAATAAAAGCTGATGATGTGTATTTGGTGGTCCAGTGCTGGTATTATCCACTACGGCTTCATGAAACCTGGCCAGTCGATTACAGTGATGTCTACTGCAACCAACTGGATGAAATTATGAGGATGCTTGTGATTAAGCAGCCAAGATTGGTCAACAGAGACAGGCCAATCCTCTTGCAAGACCACATGTCACAAAAACAACACTGCTCAAACTACAGCAGCTGGACTTGGAAACTCTCTGTCATCTGTCGTATTCACCAGACCTTGTACCAACTGACTACCACTTCTTCTAGGCTTTGGACCACTTCTTGCAAGGAAAAATATGCAATTCCCACCAACCTGTGGAAAACACCTTTGGTGATTTCATTGCCATTCTTTCTCCAGGCTTCTTCACTAATGGCATAAATAAGCTACTATTAAGATGGCAAAACACTGTTACAAGTTTAGGCACACATTTTTATTAATTGTACGGCTTCTTTTTCGCGATATAATAAACTACACTTTTGATTTGAAATGGACATTTTACATTTAATGATCTAATATTATCATGACTCTCTCTCCATCTTTTCCCATCTCTCATTAGCTTCTCTGCTTAGTTACAGTTTTCGGTAAACTCTCCACATAGTGTAGCATGATTGCTTCTGTAAGCTTCAGGCTTACAAAGTCATAAAACTCTGAATGCCAAGGAAAAGCATGTAAATTAAAATTCCCACGTAATATTCTGACTGGCCAAACTCAGGTCACATGGTCAATGTGTGGGCAGAGCCAAATATAGTTATCCCTTTGTATTTGCAAGGGGGATTGGTTCCAGAACCTCTCCCTTTCTCCCCTGCTAGGGATACCAAATCCACAGATGCTCATGTTTCTTATAAAAGTGACATAGTGTTTGCATATTACCTATGCACATCTTCTCTTATACTTCAATCATCTCTAGATTACTTATAATACCAGATATTATACAGTGCTATGTAAATAGTTGTTATGCTTTCTTGGTTTTTATTTGTATTATTTTTTATTGTTGTACTGTTAGTTTGTATTGTTTTATTTCCAAATATTTTCGATCCGATCTGTTGTTGATTGAACTGCTGATGCAGCACATATGGACCTACAGCTATGGAAGGCTGACTGTAATGTGTTCACTCCTGTGACAGAGTGCTGAAAGAGGTAAAAGAGAGTAGGTGGAAAGAGAATAGAGAAAAGTTCAGGTAAAGTATGAAGAGAGACCAGCACAGAAATGGTGGGAAATGAAGGTGGAAATCCAGGTCTTGATAGGAAAGGTAGTTGATATGATTATCTTTGATGGCATACCTGGGTACTTTGCTGTGGCTAGCCCCTAAAGGTGTAAATGCCAGGGATTGACATGATCACATCTATGCTTAAGAATATTAATCTGCCAATATTTGTCAGTGGTGAGAGACCAAGATAAATATTATTTAAAAAGCTACTTTAATAAATATTACAGAGTTCAAATCCATTAGAACAGTGCTAATGATAAGGTACTCCTTAGGGCCTGATCCAACATTGTGTTTCAAGGGGAGATAGCCAAGCAAAACATTACAGAGGGAATTGCCACAGTATATGGCAACTGAGGCTCAAAGGGAGGGAAAGAAAACATGCATCAGTATTTACTTAAATGGATTTGTCAACTAAAGAAATGATGAGGTTTATAAATTCGGAAAGGAGAGCTTTGTTTCTTATGGAGGGTTACAGCTACAGGGTGGCCATTCTGACAGGCTGGGAGTCATAGACCTGAGCAGAAGCCAATAGCATGAACTTTCAGGGAGGGACAAAGGGAAAAGTAATTTATGCTGAGCAGCCTGGATGAATATATATATTTAACAAGCTATATGAGGAGTTATGAATATTTATAGATGGAGAAACATGCACGTGCGCAATTGAGCTTTATGCCCCTTCATGGATCCAGATTCAGAAAATGGTGGCATAAGCATGATCTGAGGGTAGAGTTTTTGGCTCTCTGATATCAAAAGGTGAAGCAGAAAACATGCACACCCTCTCTGCATAGTCTCTGAAGAAGGGTCATAACCACTCCATGGTTGCCATTCTCTTATCAGTAAGGAATAATGGTCAGTTGTCATGTTGAAACTGCAACAAGGAAGGAGAGATCACAAGATTGGTTTCCGCTAGCCCTTAGGGAAGAAAGCCTGATGGGTGTGTGTGAGGACGGAGGTATACTGAGGCCTGTCTGACCTCCCATCTCATCATGTCTGGGAACTCAGTTTTAAGGTTTCTCTGGGGTTCCGTTGGTCAAGAGGGGGTCTGTTCAGTTGATGGGGCTTAGGATTTTATTTTAGTTCATAGGTTATTAGCAGATAAATTTCCACAGAGAATTTTGATATCTCTGCTGTTTCCTCACTTTTTAACTAGAAGAAGAATATTGTTAGTAAATAAATAAATAAATAAGAGGAAAATAGATATGTTCCCGTCAGGATGACTTTTAAAATACATTTGTTTTCATCTCAGCGTTTAAGTTGGTTGGTTAAGTGGGTGTTGTTGAACAGTATTTTGTGGAACCCCAAAAATATTTCTCTTTTCACATTTGTTAACAACAATTAAATTTTTTGATTAATTTTTAATGTGGCCCCTTTGTTAATTAAGTGGTCTCAAGGCAAAAAAATAAATAAAATAAAGGTAAGTGAGACCATTCTGTTTTGTTCAACAGAGTATCTAGCACCTAGCATAATGCCAGTAGAAAACAGATGCTAAACACATTCATGGAATAAATAAAGGAAGCATCTTCTGTCACAGATGTATTTTCAGTTTTATTTTCTTTAAAAAGGATTTGCCTCCTGTCTATGAAGTTTCCACATTTACTTTGTCTTTCCCTATTCACTTTTGCTCACTGCGGTCATGTAGAGAAAAACTAAATATTGTATTCCCAGTCTCCTCCGCTGGATGTGGAGTCTTAATTAGCTTTTCAAACACATTGCAGATAAAACCTATTAATCCTCTGACCTTCACTGAATTCAAAATTTTTTGTGTTAATTGTTTTGAGAGAATAATAGACAGTTTTGCTGTTTAAAAAAAAAGTCCTTGCACCTCTGCCAGGAAAACAATAGAACCGGGAAGAACACTTGAAAGCAGGCTTGTATTTGAGCTGCCATCCTTTGCCATTAGTGCATGTCACAGGAGAGTCACTTGAAAACTTCATGAAAACCATTTGTTTTCTAATAGTTTTATAAAAATCAACCTTTAAAATGACTTTTATACAAAACTGGCAAAAAAATAGTAGTTAGGTCATTTCAGATCATCGTAATTTTGTTGATTAAAGCCCTGCATGAAAAAGGAACTTATATTTATTATCCACCTATTACATTTCCAGCACTTTGCTTGAATTATCTCCTTAAAACTTCAGAATTCCTCTTCACATAGGGTTTGACCATTTATGCCAACATTCACTTCTGTTTGAAGTATTTTGATCACTCAGTTAGGTACTGAAAATAAACTGATGAAAATCACCACTGTCATTTCACGGAAGAGCAAACAGATCACGTATTCATTTGTTTCCAAAAGTAAAAATTCCTACTGCCAATAAAGAAAAGAATGAAGACTTGAATTCTGCTCTCTCTGAGTCTAGAACCAGGGCCAAAGCGTCAGTGATCAGCAGCTAGTAGTGGGGGTATGAGGATCGCCGAAGGCGACCGACACACCAGTTTGCACCTGTTGCACTGCTATAATTTTTACTTATACTTTCTTTTATTCTCAGAGGTGTCTAGTAAGGATGATTGTACCTGAATCAATTCTTAAAATTATGCATCTCTAGAGATTTAATTATGTAGAGTACCAGGGTCCATCTTCCCTTCAGAGATTATGATTCAATCAAATTGGCATAGAGGCTAGAATTCTATATTTTTAAAATTATCCTTGGGTGATTCTGTGCTGTCAAGTAAGGAAAACACTTATCAAGGCTCATAAAAGAAGTAGCCATGAGCAGTGAAACAGAATATTCCGTTTGGAGTGAGGAGCTTGGACATGAGGTCTGATGCTGCCACGGGCCATACAGCCTTGAGCAAGTCTCTCATCATCCCAGGCTTCTGTTCTTCCTTTATAAACCTAGGGGTTGGAACAGAGTCACCGGCTTTCTGTTGGAGTTGTGAGTTGGGTATCGGGGAACGAGTATCTTGTAAGGAGGAGACTTTATCAAAGTATATGAGCTTCTGAGGCTCCTGTAGCCATCATCTATCTTCATGGGAGCTGGAGGTGAGTGAAGAGGTGTTTGTTCTCTTTGACAGTAACTGCTTTTAGAGTGCCAGTGTTTGTGATGGAAGTCCGTCGTATGGCCTCTTCATTACTTATGTTGCAGTAGGGAAAGAAAGATTAAAAACTTGGGTAGATGATCCTTAATTTCTCTCTCAAAATCTAAACATTTTTTAAAAAAATTATGATTGGATTTAACAACTTCTTGATTAAATAACTTGTTTGTCAGCTGCTTAGTTTAACTACACACACACACACACACACACATACACGATGTGAAACAACAGCTGAAGACATATTTGATGATGTGAGCACAAACTGATTTTTTTAGTCTCTTTCCTACTGAGTTGCTGGAGGACAATAGTGCGAACATCCACCCTTCCTTGCCAGCTGGCTTGTACTCCTAAAGCAGGGAAATAACTGTCACACTTACTCTACCCATTATGACAAGCTGCCTCTGGTCGAAATTATTTCAACATGTTCTTATTAGTGTCTGAATCCCACTTCCATTTGTGCATTGCACCTTCCCAGTCCTGGATGAGTAATGTTCCTTGTGAGAGCCAAATAAGCAAAATGTGGAATTAGCCTTGGACAAAAATAGCCACTGTTACAAACGTGCTATAAGGGCTGAAATGGTTCAGATCATCATCCCTGGTGTCCATGCTTAACAAAGGCAGCTAGGAGGGGTTATTGGTCTCAGAGGCAGGATATATCTGTTGCTCTGTTGGAAGAAAAGTGGTCCTTTGGCTACTTCTTCTTTGTCCACAGGGCAAATACTGTGATATGAGAAACTGGAAAGGCGGGATGTGCAATTGGCAGCTTGGTGTTGAAGGCATTAGGACAGTTTTTTTCTCTTTCTGCCCACTGCCAGCTGTCTCTTTCATATAGGTTGAATGCCTGTGCTTTGCCTTTGACATTGTGCATTTAAATGCCAACCCATGCAATTTGCAGTACAAAAAGGCAAAGATACGTGGGGGAATGAGGAAAAATAATTCTTTTCTCCTCTCATTGGCTGACCTTTTTGATTCTTCTTTATAAAGGCATTAAAAGAGTCCCTATGACTATATTTCTGACCATCAAACCAATCACAAAATAACCCCCCATATAATGCTATTTATATACATTGCTCCCAGTTTCATGCATTAAAATATAAAGAATAATTTGAATCTCTGGACCTGAACATTGAAAACCATTACTATCTCAGTTAGCTGAAAGTAATATCAAATTGCATTTTGAGATTTTGGTAATAGGGGTCAAAAATTAGTATTTGAAGAAATATTTAAAAAATAATTTTATATATGGGAATTTAGGCCAGCAATACTTGAATCTGAATCTGAAAGGTATACTTAATGTGATTACCTCGAATAAACTTAGAAAATTTGTAATTTGAAGAGATCTTAATATAGCAATCTTATTGAACAGGTATGAAAGGAAATGCAAAACTGAAAGTGAGGTTAGTAGTATGCAAATCTGCATTCTTGACAAATGATTTATGTGGATTTAATGATTCCCTCATTCTCCCTTCATTCATTCAATTGTTCATTTATTGAGTTCTGCCATTAGAGAAGTATTCTTCTAGGTACAAAAGAATGATAACAAGACAAAGTTTTTGCATTTATAGAACTTCATAGTCTAATAATGGAAACAGACAATGAAAGGTATGTAACAGTATATCTGGGAATGATACTTGCTACGAAGAATAACGAGGGTAAGTGGATAGAGAATAAGGAAGGTGCAATTTTTCACAGGGAGGTCTAGGAAAGCCTGTGTGGGGAAATGGTGAGTGCAGACTTGATTGAAGGGAGTGAGTTGTACACACATCTTTGGAAAGAGTTCCACGTAACGGAAAAGCAAGTTCCACATAGAGGAAATGCAAATGCCCTAAAGATCAAGGAATAGTAAAAGAAGCAGCGGAATAGAATAGCATGAATGGGGATTGGGGTGGTAAGAGGTGAGGTTAACAGAATTGTGGGGGTCTGGATCATAAAATATATTATCCTAAGTGAGATTTGATGCTTTTAAAGGACTTGAGTACAGTTCATTTTAAGCAATTATAAAAGTGACAAAAAGTAGAGTAAGAATAAAAATATTTCTCATTTGCTTTGTTGTCCAGAAAAGTTGTTTAATTGTCTCTTACTCTGTCCTCTTACCTCTGGTGATAGTCTGAATGTTGCATGTAAAAAGTCTTCACTTTAAAAAAAGGAAAAGGCTAGTGCCATCTGGTGGCCACACTTGTGAACATCATACTCTAGCTTAAGAGGATTTGCAAAAACAAAAGCATTTAGGACTAGTAGCAATGAAGCTTTCAATAATACCCATTACCTCTGGGTAAATGTGTCTATTGAGCACATATAAAACTAGACTGAATTTACAAACTCTGATAAAATACTGGCTGATGTTGCATGTACTTTGAGCAATCTTTTAGTTTAGCCCATCAAATAGTTATTTTTATCTATACAGTATATACAATGTAGTTCATACAATAGGTAATAAATACATTCATGTTCAGTTGAAATGTATCTAATGTATATTTATAAGTGAGGTATCATCTACTTTTCTTAAGTATACAACTCTAATACCTTTGAATACAGAGGAGACCACATATCCTATTTACTGTGGTAATTATTGCTGTAGTATGATTATTTGTCTAGCACACTTTCCTTCATATAGTGTTCAGCTAACAAATTAAAATTAATGTAGAGTATAGAAATAACAGTGTTTTAACATTATATACATTTATCTCAAGGGTTACAGATTCAGACTCCCTGGGTTGAAGGCTTGGCTCGATCACCTACAATGTGGATGGATGAGCCTTAGTTTCCTCATCTGGAAAGACACTAGCAGTTTCCAACCTAATAAGGGTGTTGTGAAGATTAAATAATAAAATGTATTTAAGTTGTCTAGCACAGTACCTGGCATATTTCAAGTAATGAGTACATGGTAAATATGTTTATCATTATTACATATTTTGTATGTATCATTTGATAAGGTAAAGATCAAATCATGGTCTCAATGGAAAAATTACACATGAAAATATAAGTAGCTTGTAAGGATAGTTTAATCTGATCATTCAATAAGCATTAATTGATTTTTTTGTAGTAAGCACTATTCTGCCATATCCTATAAACATTTACATTACTAAGAAGCACTGAAAGCTATACAAACACAAGCCTCTGAGTGTTTAATAATTCTTTCTCCACAGTTGCATCTGGCATAGATTAGATGCTCAGTAAATATTTGCTAAAAGAATGGTGCCACATGCCCATAGTCCCAGCTATTCAGGAGGCTGAGGCAGAAGGATAACTTGAGCCCAGGAGTTCGAGGTTGAAGAGCTATAATGACACCACTGCACTCTAGCTGGACAACAGAGTGAGACCCTTTCTCAAAAAAATAAAAAAGGAATTAGAAAGGACTCCTTAAATATTATATAAAGGTTATCTAGTTTTACCTCTTATCAATGTAATTAATGTATGTAACTTGATAGAAATTAATGTTTCTGTATGTAGATGTATACAAAACTGGAATGATTCAAAATTATATTATCGTTACATTTTTACCTAGGAGAATAATGTCAGCAATAATGCTACCTTACGGTACTCATTTTTCAGCAATAATAAAAAGATTCTTGCATTACTGATTGTGAGCAGGATCCTTAAAGAGAGAAATTTTGGCATAAATACACAAATCATAGAATTTGTATATCTTGTCTTTTTTCTAATATGTAATGTGTGTTTTAAGACTTGACTCTCAAAATAGCAATTCTATTTTCTTATTTTCAAGTTCTTGGTCTTGCTTGAGAGTTATTTATTATTACACTTATATACTTCCCTATTTTCTATTCAGCTAAAACCTTTCTCTACAACATACAGAATCAAGGATTTAATTTTCCCTGACTTAAAGAAAAGCTGATACTGGCATACATAAATTTGCTATCTATAAAATGAACTCTAGAATGATGTCAACTTCTTGCTAATATTCAATATGCATCCATGGAAATACTCCTTTAGGCAATGAATTTCAGAATATCAGTGCAATGTGAAAATTTCTACTGTCTCTAACTCACACATTCCTATAGATCCTGTGGTGTGAATTCTTATTAAACATAATGTAACACTCTGTGTCTTAATGATAATTCAGTGGTCTCTAGAATTTTCTTAACTCTGCATAAAAAGGATTTAGTACCCTTAAGGTTAACCTTGATCAATATTTCAGAAAGTATTATTAAATCATTATTTATCAGAACCTAGAAGAAATGCTAATCACAAAGAGCCAGCAGAGGTTCACCAAAATCAAAAAACTCATGTAAAATTAACCTTAATTCTTTATCAGACAATGAACTTGAAGATCAGAGAAATTGTGTAGACTTGATGGATGTGTAGTAAAGCTTTTGAAAACGTGGCTTATGATATGTGGTTAAAGGGGAAAAAATGGGATGAATGCAAGGGACAAGTAGTAACCCCTTGTACTTCTATTAATCAGTGCTTAGTAACAGACTACTGTCAATCTGGTAGAGAAGTCTAATAGTGTGTAGAGGGTTTTGGCATCTTCAGAGCATCTCTGGATGTGGTGATTCTTGAAAAAAAAAAGATTTACTTTTGGCATTGTTAAATAACTCTTTATTTATAAGAAGCCGATTTGTGACAAGGGGTTTTAACACATTTGCTATCATAATAGGCAAGCACATCTTCAAATCCAATAATATTTATTACAATTTTATGTTGTAAAACACACTTAAGAATGCTTTCTGAGAGCTCTATTAACTTGACAACTGTCTATATCAAACATCACTCTTTCTGTTGAGTATGTTTTTCTACATGACCTCGTTATTCCTGCAGAGTTCATTGTTATCGGACTACTAAGTCATCAATTCAATCTTACCAGAAAGAATTAAAGCTTCTTCCCAGCACTCAAGTTATTCCTAAGTAATTTTAAGTCATAGTTAGTTCTATATTCTAAAAAAAAAAAAAAAGTTCCTTTAATTATGTTTTATAACCAGTATTTTCTGGTGCTTCACCAAGTGGTGATTTCAGATGTAATCCTAATTAGAGTGGTGATTTGATGATTTGATGCCAGAAAGTGCAGACGTATACAAGTCTCTGAACTTGAAGCTTTTTTGAGAATTGCTTTGGGAGCAATTGCAGGATGGTGTATCTAAGCGTCAGCTTGGGAGGCTGGATGCTGATATGATTGACATTATTGCCACCATTGCCCTCAACACTGGGAATTTGTTGAGCACAATGTGACAAAACCATTGAATGACATTTTCACAGAGTCACATTGCACAAGTTCTAAACTTTCCAAAGATTTTTATTTTTTAAATCAAGCAATACTAATATATCTTGATCTCTTGCTTTTTCCCCATTTTCCCATGCTATTTTCTATGTAATGTGATTTTTCATTTCCCACCACCCCCATTTCCAACTAAACATATTTAGTTCTATACTAAAACACAGAGAATTACTGAACATTTTAGACTTTTTGTTTTGCATTTCAATCTGCTGGAAGCTGTCAAATTCTAAATTAGCTAGCTACTAACGATCCCAGTATCTTTTTAAAAATTTTTTTTCTTAGGATTTTGCCACATGATATGAATTATTTTGTTTTTAAATGATTTCTCATTATTATTTAGAATTTTTTTTAAAAAAACTTGATATTGATTTATATAAATGGAAGCAAAATATCCATTCATAGAAGTTACCAAAAGCTACATGTTGGGGTTTAGTGAGTTTCTGGCTCAGCCTACAGTCTGTTGATAA
The DNA here is from genome assembly GCA_008750895.1 of Mirza zaza. Taxonomy (NCBI): domain Eukaryota; kingdom Metazoa; phylum Chordata; class Mammalia; order Primates; family Cheirogaleidae; genus Mirza; species Mirza zaza. Next base: position 22,506 of record VSMD01078476.1, read on the forward strand.
AAAGATGTGATCAGTAATGTTCACCCATCTTGCTTAAAGACTATCAAGAAGAGACCAAAAAGGGTATTCACAAACTCACCAATGAATGGGGGATTCTGAAATCTAGAAAGAAAAATATAACATTTCTTAAAATTAGATGATCTTCTAGCACTTTCCAATTAGACTCACCATATTGGTAGAAATGTTTCATATCTGTGCTGTGGAATATGGTAGTCACTAGCCTCATGTAGCTTTTTAGTTCTTGAAATATGACTGGTTATTGAGAAAATGAATTTTTAATTTTATTTAATTTTAGATTATTTAATTTTGTGTTTAAATGGCAAAGTGTGGTTACTGGTTGTCATATTGGACCTCAATAGCACATCTTTAAATTCTCCATGTTCTCACTTCTTCCCCACCCATCTCCTTGTTTTTCAAGAACATAGACTTAGGAAGTAGCGTGTGGTTTTAGGTAATGCAGGGGTTAGTTTCTGTGTTGCCTAAGAGCTAGTCAAGGTTCCATGGTGTGCTGATAATCTGTGTCTTGGTAGAAAAAATGTGTCACTGAGGTATAGCATTTTCTGATTTTCATGTTGGACACAATTCCACCAATTGCAAGCTACAAACATTAAATCAATTAGCCATAAAAATGTGTGAAAATTTATCTGATCTCATAAACTGGTACAAAGTGGCTCTAATATACTATACCAGGTGAAAGTCCAAAATCCTTCCTGTGTTTTTATAAATGCCCCAGAGGTTTATATGGCCAAGATGAACTCTGGCTGTGAGCCCTGCTTTTACTTAATTGGTTCAATTCATAGACTGGCTTCTTAATCCTCTTTATGCTTTCCTTTTGTCTCGTATAAGCAATTTTCTTATTTCCATAAAATCTGCTCACTCAAACCATTTATGAAAGGGTAGAATTTAAAAAAAGAAGTCTATACATGGTAGGGTGTGGGTAGGGAGAGCACACTACATTGGCAATGTTAACAAATACAGATTAAATATTGGATATCTCTGCAATTTAATGTCCTCTGGCTATTACTCTCCCCTGCCCTTGCCGGCATACCCTCCAGTGGCATGTAGTCTCCCTGACTCTTCTCCACTTTTCTTCTCCAGTTGCTTGTTTTCACTCACTTTTGAATTCCTCCCAGGAACTCCATAATTTCTAAGTTGTTCAAAGCAATTCAGTTCTCTCCAGCCTCTACTCTCAGATTCTCCTTTTAATATTCAAACTCATCTATTAATAATTGCTTGAAGGACCCTTTATTTATCAGGATGAACCTTCTTTGTAAGGTAGTTATTCATAAATTTGACAATATTGAATATCAACCATATGCCAGGCTCTCTTCTCATTGTAAATATTAAATTTGGCTCTTCATTACATTAGTATTAATTGTAATCATTGTCAAAATGCCTAGCACTTGGCTGACTCATGTTGGCAGTCAATAGTTGTCATTTTATTATGTATTATTGAAGCAAAGTTTAGAAATATATTAACACATTAAGGGAAAAACATAATGGGCATAAGCTTCAGAAAAATTAAACCTTTCATCTCTTTATTTCTCTTAATTATACATTCTGTTTCATCACCAGAGCTACCTTTTGAATGTTGATATTTATGGTACTCAGATAGGTATAAACAGTGATATAATCCACTATCACTTTAGCAAAATTATTCATAAATTACTGTATGTTAAATTAATATAAGCATGTATTTCCATTGGCCCTGTATAATTTGCTGTTGTTGCTGTCATAAATTCCCTAGTTGCATATTGTGGGTTCATAGTAAATAAATCCTTAAATCACTTTTAGTTTCAATAAGTGAGGAGTAAATACAGTAAATAGTTATGGTTAATAATATATTTTGGCTTATTTTGTTTCTTTGTTCATCATTCTTTATTGATCATTTTGCTGTAAAATTATTTGAAAACTTTTGTGAGTGTAGTAAGCAACATTTCATTGCCCTGATGCTAGGTGTTTGCAGCAGAAGGAGGGAATGGGTAGTGTTCTGTGTTACTTTATGCACTTGGGCATAGACATGTTTTATCAATTCCATCTCTTCTATCTGCCTTTTTCTCTTGAACTCCATATCCTCCATTCTAGTTCAGGCCACTATTATTCTACTTTAGAATGCTGCTGTATCTTTATTAGCTGGAACTTCATAACATATAATTCAGACCCCATATTTCACACCACGTGGTTTCATAGAATTAATATCTGATTATTTTACCCTCCATTTAAACCTACCAAAGCTTTACCTTGTCCTTAGAATAATGTCTTACTTTAAGAGTTTCAGTGCCTTTCCTGATCAGTCTCTGGCTTCATCTCTTAAAAACTGCTTCCCTTCCCTATACACTATCCACACAAAATTCTATCCAATTGTTTAAAGTCATCTGATTCTTTCTTATACTTTTGGTTCTTCCAGAGGCTTCTTTCTTTGTTCAAATTCTTATCTATCTCCTCTTTGTTTGAAACTTTTACTCATATTGAAGTATCCATTTATTATTTCCATAAAAATCTCCTCTCTTATTGGTCACCATGATGGACAGGTGTCCTGTTCCATGAATTCTGATAATAAAATCTCCATCCCCCATAATGGCACATAGCACACAATACTGGATGTTTGTCTCTGCTAAACTGAATTTTGTTGTGTATGTGCTTTCTTTTTAAATCACATTCTGTGTTTTAATTGACAGAGCTAGGCACAATGCAAAGTGAGTATCATGTTCCTGTTCAAAATTAAAGTAAATTAATAAATGCTACACATAACTAGAAAAATCTGTTTCTCTACTAGCATTCAAAAGTGACTGGGAAGAAAGCATACAATTGCAAGTGCCTATTATGTTCAAAGTATTATGCTTGGTACTTTACATATGTCACCTCATTTAATCCTCACAGCAATCTCAGCCTTTAAAAAGCTAAGCATGCTCAAGGATAGAAAATAGTAAATGGCAAAGCCAGAATTCAAAGCTCGACCTTTTTGACTACAATATTTATGTTCTTTTCACAAACCCACATTGCTTTTGAGAGTCTATGAAAGCAATATTGCTGACTGTTACCTATCTTGTTGGCTAAATAGAAGGATATTTGTCAAAGAGACTTGTAAACTATAAATATTCTGCATAAGTATTGTGAACTTTATAGGTATTCAAGACACATCCATAACTAAGTGGCTATGTGGTATTATTATTGAAGTTAGTGTTAGAGAGAAGCAAGGAATGTTTATTATTTTCATTTCTAGGAGTTACATCACCCGATCTATGATCCTCATTAATGGGCTTTATGTTAAAGAAGAGTTCTATCATCAAATACATTTAGGAAATAATGAGTTAACTTAGATTGGTTTCTCTATCATAGAATTTTAGTCAGGAATATGTTAAGTGCCTTGTAAAGTCTTAGAAGGGTAACATCTTGTATGCAGTGCTTCCCAAAGTTATGTGATCTTTGAACTCTTTTTCTGGAGAACATCTGTCAGGACTAGCATTCCGTGGGTTCTACTTTAAAGTGTTATTGATCACATGTAAAATAATTTTACTCATCAGAGAATATTATTCTTAAAGAGTTGCCCCTCCATATAAATTCAAACAAGGAGTGTGGATGGCTAGCTGTGAGACTTTAAAGTATGGAAATTGATTTATATATGTGTGTATAATATATGTCTATATATGGCTTGCAAAACAATTCTTATTAATATTAAGTTACTTCTCTAAGACATAGACATGAGAGTTTTCTACTTTACACTAAAGGGTATAATTATAACTTTATTCCAGTGATTACTATGCATACTGAGATGCTGCAATCAAATTCAGACATTTTGATCAAATATTGTACATACAGTGTTGGGATCAATAAGATAAATAGCACTAAATGCATGATATTGAGCACTTACTATCTGCCAGTCCCTCTGTAAGTATTTTCAGTGTTATGATTCATCTGTTAACAGTACCATTATTAATGCATTTTAGAGATCTATCTGGGAAACTGAAGAAGAGAACTGTTGAATTATTTGCCAATGTCACACAATTAGAGATTGGTTGGAATGGGATTTGATTCCAGATCATGTGCCTGTAGGATTTACGCTCTGAACCCCTATACAATATTGACACTTCCTGGATGATTTTTTATGGTGAAGTCTCTGTGGAAAAATAATTTCTTATTATGAATGTTTTTCTTGTTTTGCTATAATTTTCAAGTTTTACAGCACTTTTGAATGAAGCAATTACAAACAGCAACAGCCTTACTTTTACCTGTCTTAAGAGCCATTTCTACAAAAATAATTATATTTTGTCATTTTTTTATGTTTCTTCATCCTTCAAAATAACAATTATGCTTTATTCAATAGATTTATTGTTTCAGTTCATCTTCATACAAAAAGGAAAGAGAGAATGTATTATGCATAGTCATAGAAAAGGTGGCATGAGAAAAGAAATATGATGCATATGGAAATTCTATCCTCATGGAATATAAGGAGATTATAAGGGAAGATAGAAACATAACTGTAAATAGCAAAAGCAAGCATAGAAGGGCATAAATACCTTAAGGAAAGTCCTGGTGAAGTGCTTTGTTGACCCTAAGGAAGGAGAAAGGACTTGCATTTTGGAAATCAGGGAGGTTACCAGGAAATGATGGTATTAGAGTTTAAATGGCAAAAAATGATTCATTGCGAAGGTAAAGGGAAGAGTACAACAAGACAAATAAGGGATGGAGAAGAGCATAGGCTCTGTTTTTATTTTTTATATTTTTTTGTTTAACATATTATGGGGATACAAATTTTAAGGTTTCAAATAATGCCCTTGCTCCCTCTCCCCCCACAAGTCTGAGCTTCAAGTGTGACCATCCGCCAGATGGTGCACATCTCACTCATTATGTATGTATATACCCATCGCCTCCTCCCCTTCCACCCGCCAAATACCCAATTAATGTAGTTCCTATGTGTCCACTTAGGTGCTGATCAGTTAATACCAATTTGCTGGTGAGTATATGTGGTGCTTGTTTTTCCATTCTTGGGATACTTCACTTAGTACAATGGGTTCCAGCTCTATCCAGGAAAATATAAGATGTGCTATATCGCCATTGTTTCTTAGAGCAGAATAGTACTCCATGGTATACATATACCACATTTTATTAATCCACTCATTAATTGATGGGCACTTGGGTTGCTTCCACAGCTTTGCAATTGTGAATTGTGCTACTATAAATATTCGAGTGCAGGTGTCTTTTTTGTAGAGTGTCATTTGATGTTTTGGGTAGATGCCCAGTAATGGGATTGCTGGATCAAATGGTAGATCCACTTATATAGCTTTAAGGTATCTCCATATTGCTTTCCATAGAAGTTGAACTAGTTTGCAGTCCCACCAGCAGTGCAGGAGTGTTCCTATCTTTCCGCATCCATACCAACATCTATTGTTTTGGGACTTTTTGATAAATACCATTCTTACTGGAAATAAGTGATATCTCATTGTAGTTTTGATTTGCATTTCCCTAATGATTAGAGATGTTGAACATTTTTTCCTATGTTTGTTAGCCATTATTCTGTCTTCTTTAGAAAAGTTCATGTCCTTTGCCCACTTTTGGATAGGGTTGTTTGATTTTTTCTTTCTGATTTTCCTGAGTTCTAAGTAGATTCTAATTATTAGCCCCTTTTCAGATGCGTAGGATGCAAAAATTTTCTTCCATTCTGAAGTTTGTCTGTTTGCTTTCATGACTATTTCTTTGGCTGTGCAGAAGCTTTTTAGTTTGATCATGTCCTATTTATTTACTTTTGTTGCTGCCGTGATTGCCTTTGGGGTCTTCTTCATAAATTCTTTGTCTAGGCTGATGACTAGGAGAGTGTTTCCAACATTTTCCTCTAGAATTCTAATAGTTTTATACCTTAAGTTTAAGTCTGTTATCCAGCATGAGTTGATTTTTGTAAGAGGTGAAAGGTATGGGTCCTGCTTTAGCCTTCTACAAGTGGCTATCCAGTTTTCCTAGCACCATTTATTGAAAAGGGATTCTTTTCCCCTGTGTATGTTTTTGTCTGCTTTGTCAAAGATTAGATGGCTATATGAGGATGGTTTTATATCAGGGTTCTCGGATCTGTTCCACTGGTCAATATTCCTATTTTTGTGCCAATACCAAATTGATTTAATTAAACAGCTTTGTAGTATAGTTTGATATCTGGCATATTAATACCTCCCATTTTGTTTTTATTGTCTAGAATTGCTTTTGATATGTGGGGTCCTCTCGGGTTCCAAACAAAGCATAAAATTATTTTTTCTATATCTGTGAAGAATTATGTTGGGATTTTAATAGGTATTTCATTGAATCTGTAGATCAGTTTGGGTAGTACAGACATTTTAACAATGTTGAATCTGCCAACCCACAAGTATGGTATGGATTTCCATCTGTTTACATCCTCTGCTATTTTCTTCCTCAGTGTTTCATAGTTCTCCCTGTAGAGGTCTTTTACCTCCTTGGTTAAGTATATTTCTAGGTACTTTAATTTCTTTGTTGATATTGTGAAGGGAATTGAGCCTTTGATTTGGTTCTCAATTTGATTGTTGTTGGCGTATATGAATGCCTCTGATTTCTGTGTATTGATTTTGTATCCTGAGACTTTACTAAATTCATTTATCAATTCCAGAAGTCTCTTGGTTGAATCCTTGGGGTTTTCTAAATATAATATTATATTCTCAGCAAACAGTGAAAGTTTGATCTCTTCTGCCCCAATTTGGATACCTTTAATTCCACTTTCATGTCTGATTGCTATAGCCAGGACTTCCAGCACTATGTTGAATAGAAGTGGAGATAGTGGCCAACCTTGCCTGTTTCCAGTTCTAAGTGGGAATGCTTTCAATTTTTCCCCATTCAGTATGATGTTGGCTATGGGTCTGTCGTATATGGCATGTATCATTTTTAGATATGTCCCTTCTATCATGAAAGGGTGTTGAATTTTTTAAAAGCTTTTTCTGCATCTATTAAAAGAATCATATGGTCTTTGTTTTTGCTTCTGTTTATGTGGTGAATTACATGTATAGATTTGTGTATGTTGAACCATCCCTACATCCCTGGGATCAAGCCCATGTGGTCGTGATGGATTATTTTCTTGATAAGCATCTGGATTTGGTTAGTTAGGATTTTGTTGAAAGTTTTTGCATCTATATTCATAAGGGATATTGGTCTTTAGTTTTCTTTTTTTGTTGCATCCTTTTCTTGTTTTGGTATGAGGGTTATGTTCACTTCATAAAAGGTGTTGGGGAAGAATCCATTTTTCTGGATGTTGTGGAATAATTTCTGCAAGATAGGCACCAGTTCTTCTTTGTAAGTGTGGTAAAATTCAGGTGTAAAAAAATCTGGGCCAGGACTTTTCTTTTTAGAGAGATTTCTAATTGCTCTTTCTATTTCGGCTCTTGATTATTGGTCTGTTCAGAAATTCTGTTTCTTCCTGGTTGAGCCTAGGAAGGCTGTGTGTTTCTAGAAAGGTGTCCATTTTCTCCTCATTTTCCAGTTTGTGTGCATAAATGTCTTTGTAGTGTTCGTAAATTATATCTTGTATCTCCTTGGGAGAGGTTGTGATATCTCCTTTTTTGCTCCTGATGGAGTTTATTAAAGATTTCTCTTTTCTGCATTTCATTAGTCTAGCCAAAGGCGTGTCAATTTTGTTTATTTTTTTGAAGAATAAACTTTTCATTTTATTAATCTTCTGTATAGTTTCCCTGTTGTCATTTTCATTTAGTTCTAATTTGATCTTGTTAATTTCACTTCTTCTGCTGGGTTTGAGGTTGGTCTTTTCTTCTTTTTCCAGCTCTTTGAGTCAATTCATTAAATTGTCTATTTGTGATCTTTTTGACTTCTGGTAATAGGTATTTATGGAAATAAACTTTCCTCTCAGTACTGCTTTAGCTGTGTACCAGAGGATTTCATAACTTGTGTCTCCATTGTCATTATATTCAAAGAATTTTTTTATTTCCATCTTGATTTCTTCATTCATGAAGTAATAATTTAGTAGAAGGTTGTTTAATTTCCACATTTTTGTGTAGAAATGTGAGCTTCTGTTAGGGTTGATTTCTACTTTTATTCCACTCATCTGAGAAGATACATGCTATGATTTTTATTTTTTGAGACTTACTTTGTGTCCTAGGATACGGCCAATCTTATGATTGGGGAGTTTAAGCAAAACTAAACTTTATATATGAAGGAGAAATTAAGACATTCTCAGATAAGCAAAGACTGAGGGAATTCACCAAGATAAGACCAGCCCCACAAAAAGTACTCAAAACAGTGTTACACACAGAACAGCATAATAAATACTCATGAACGTAAAAACACCCAAAACCCAAAGATTAAAGGCTAGATATCACAATGGCTCAAGAGAGAAAACAAAGCAACAAAGTTCAACCCAACAGAATGAACAGTAATCTCCCTCACCTATCAGTTCGCTCAATAAATGTGAATGGCTTGAACTCCTCACTCAAGAGACATAGACTGGCTGAATGGATAAAAAATGTACAAGCCAAGTATCTGCTGTCTTCAGAAAACACCTAACCTGCAAGAATGCATATAGACTAAAAGTAAAGGTGTGACAGTTCTGATATTAGATGATTTAGTTTTTAAACCAACAAAAGTAGTGAAAGACAAAGATGGTCATTATATAATAGTAAAGGGTACAGTTCAACAAGAGGATATAACAATTTTAAATATATATATGCACCCAACTTATGAGCACCCAGATTCATAAAGGAAACCTTACTGGATCTAAGCAAATTGATTAACAGCAACTCCATAATAATCGGAGATTTCAACACCCCACTGACTGCACAGGATAGATTCTCCAAACAGAAAATTAATAAAGAAATAATGGACTTAAACAAAACAAGATTCTAGGCTGGGCATTATTTTGTTTCAAAAGAGTGAGAATGGGGGCCCCAGTCTCTCCTTGCTTGTAATGTTTCAGTTGAGAAATCTGGCGTTATTTGGATCAGTTTTCCATTGTATGTAACTTGCTTCTTTCACTTTAGGGCTTGTAGGAGGGTCTCTTTTGTTGATATTTTGGTCAGTCTGATGACTACGTGTCATGGTGTTTTCCTGTTTGCATTGTATCTCCCAGGGGTCCTTTGTGCCTCTTGGATTTCTATTGGCCAGACCTGGGAAATTTTCCTCAATTATATCTTCAAATAGCTTATCCAATCCTTCAGTTTTTTCTTCCTCCTTCTCTGGAATCCAGAGAAGCTTCAGGTTATTTTCTGCTGTATCTCTGTGATTAACTTATTTGATTTGAAAGTGTTATCTTCAATCTCTGAGATTCTTTCTTCTGTTTGTCCCATCCTATTTTTAAGGCTTTCCACTGTGTTTTGTATTTCCCTGAATAAATTCTTCATTTCCAGGAGATCAGGTTGATTTTTCTTTAAGATCTCAATTTTCTTAGTGAATTTTTGTTCCAAGTCCTGAATTTTCTTTGTGGTTTCTTTGTGTTGGTTATCCATTTTTTTCTTGCATATCATTGAGCTTTCTTACAATCCAATTTTGGAATTTTTCTTCTGTCATTTTATTGTTTTGGGTTTGGTTAGTATCCATTTCTTGAGAGCTGGTGAATCTCTTTGGAGGAGTGTTTTCAGTTTGATTCTTCATAGTTTCAGAATTATTTTGCTGAGTCCTCTCCATCTGGATCAGCTGATGTTTTTTTGTAGGGTACAGAGGGGTCCTCTCTTCTATGGTTTCTTGATCTGCCACTGAGGGGAGCTCTTTCACCACACTTGGAAGGCTACCCCTGATGGGAGGGGTTACTTGTGGAGCCTATTGTGGTCACTTGTGGGGGATTGGTTCCTTGACCACGGCCCTGACTATTGGCTACTGACTGGGGGAGGATATCCAGCTTTAGCGTTTTGATCAACTGGGTGACCTAAACTGGTCTGGGAAGCAAAGTCATTTGACTGCCCACTTTCAATCTGCACACAGGCCCAGTGGATTCACCCTACATCAGGGGGAGAGTGGCTTTTCTTGTCTCACCCCGCTTCCAGGGATGGAGCCTACCACTTTTGGCAGAGAGATCCAGGCTAGGGGGAAGAGGTAGTTCCCCAGTCTGCCCTGCACCCTGGTGCCCCAGTGGCTGTAACTCCCCTTGGCGTTAGTCTTCTCAGTAGCCAGGCCTGGCCAGCTGATCGCAGATTGTGTAGGGGCAGAATTTATCAGGAGAGTCTTTAGGCTGGGGGAGGAGCTCTACTTGCCAACTGTATCACACCATGGTGGCTAGGCTGTGGACCCCCTCATTGGCAACCACTTGCCCACTCACAGGGTACCAGCACTGGGGGTGACTGTTTAGGAGGTGGCAGGTGCCGGGTTAGGGGTCTGGGTCATCAGGATGCCCCATTGCCTCCTCTATGTGGCCTTCCCACCAACTCATGCCTGTTCAGCCATAGTTCTTGCTCTTACTGACCCACCCTGTGCAGGCTTATTCACTCGAAGCAGTTCCAGCTTAGAGTCCCTGACTTAGTGAACAGCTCTGTAGGACTGGCCCCGCTTGTTACCAGAGGCAAGATATCTAACTGTCTCCCCTATCAGCTCAGTCTGGTTTCCTCCCCTCTTGGTGCCGTCCTAGCATGGGGCTCCGGGAGAGTTCATGGTGCTTTCCACCAATGACCACACTCTCCAGCACCCTCTTCTCCTGCCGCAATTTCACACCAACATCAGACATGTCCCCTGGCTGGGTGGGTGTGGAGGTCAATGGGGAAGCAAGAAGTTCTTCTGTGGGTCTGATTTCAATTCACCCCCTGGCCCAGTGGGCCAGCACCCTCCCACACTCTATGCCCTATTGTTTGTTTTGCACTCTCCAGAGAACATGATCTTGTCTCCTGATCACCTTGTTTTTTCCATTTTTGAGAGTCCCCCCCCCCCGAACCTCTCATTCATGATGCTGTTCTTGTATGGGGGAGATCCACTCACGTGTAGGAGACCAAGATTTATGTCTCTTTCTCTGGGAGCAGGAATCCGGAGGCATTACCTTTACTCTGCCATTTTCCATCCCTCTAGTTCTGTTTTTATATGTAAAGAGTTAATATAACATGCCACATTTAATTCAGTATAAGCGGAAAGCAACTCTATTCTGTCTATGACTAACACTGCAAGCCCACTCTGTAGAAGTGCTTCTCTTCATCCTTTGGATGAAATAGGAGAGACTCTATAATTTTTTCTGGTCATTCTCAGCTCAGATAATAAAACAATGCTCTTTTCCCAAGCATTTAAAATACCCAATCCGATATGATATCAAAGCTATCAACTGTCTTTCAAATTAAAAATTTTCCCCTCTCTCCACTTGGGCCCTTTCAGTATCCTGAGCTTGGAAGCCTGCAAGCAGAAAGGTACCATGGGCTTTTTGTCCCTTTTTCTTGCTCTGCCCAGCAACAACTCCAAACAAATGTTTTCAGCTTCTTAGTTGTCTTTGTCCATTTGTGCTAGTATAATAAAATGCCACAGACTGGGGAATTTATAGATTAGAAATTTATTTTTCACAGTTCTGGTGGCTGGGAAGTCCCAGATTTAGGCACTAGCAAGTCTGGTGTTTGGTGAGGGCTGCTCTCTGCTTCCAAGATGGTGCCTTGTCACTGCATCCTCCAGAAGGGGTCCGAGTTGTCTTTACACATGGCAGAAGGGATGGAATGGGTGAACATCCCTCCACAAGCCCTTTCATCAGGCACTAATCCATGCATGAGGCTTATGGCCTAATCATCTGCTAAGGCCACACTTCTTACTACCATTTCATTGAGAGTTAAATTTCCATGTGAATTTCTGTTGTTGTTTTTGAGACAGAGTCTCACTTTGTTGCCCAGGCTAGAGTGAGTGCTGTGGCATCAGCCTAGCTCACAGCAATCTCAATCTCCTGGGCTCAAGTGATCCTACTGCCTCAGCCTCCCGAGTAGCTGGGACTACAGGCATGTGCCACCATGCCTGACTAAATTTTTGTGTATATATTTTTAGTTGATCAATTAATTTCTTTCTATTTTTAGTAGAGATGGGGTCTCACTCAGGCTGGTTTCGAACTCCTGACCTCAAGCAATCCACCAGCCTCGGCCTCCCAGAGTGCTAGGATTACAGATGTGAGCCACCATGCCCAGCCTCCATGTGAATTTTTGAGGGTACACAAACATTCAAACCATAGCACTGGTGAAGGATTCATTTACAATACTGAACTTTTAAAAAATGCTGTACGATTTTGTTTCAGAATCTGAAATATAGTGCCTAGGAGTTTTTTAAGTCTATTTATAAACAATATGGTATATGTCATAAATGTCCTTCCATGCTATTAAACATAGTAGTCCTTGAAGATTAATCTGTCTACTGTGTCTACTTAATGTTTATATTTAGTTTATATTTAGGTATTTCAAATATATCTCTCATATCTCATTCATTAATATTTATAAATATAAATTTTAGATTATTTATGCAGAAGTTGTTATAGCAAGTCCTATTTGCAAAGCATACAATAATGAGAATTTATCAAGGGAAAGAATGATAACTAAGTATTGGTTAAAATAATGACTAAGTCATCTTAATAAATGACTACATCTATAAATTGATAAAATTCTAAATCACATTTTGTCCACTAGATTAAGATGATGAAAGTGTGAAAGACTATTTACTGTGGCCCTATGATAAGTCAGTTTTAATATTATCATCTTGTCCTATTTAATTACAAATGTATTATTTTCTATGAATTAATTTATTATTATTAAATGATATGTAAAAAGTCGTATGCTATTAATTTCAAATTTATTTCTTTTTTAAAATTTTTTTTGTTTCAACATATTACAGGGGTACAAATGTTTAGGTTACATATGTTGCCTTTTCCCCACCTGAGTCAGAGCTTCAATCACATGCATCCCCCAGATGGTTCACACTGGACCCATTAAGTGTGTATATACCCATCCTCTCCTCCCCACCACCTGTCAGACACCCGATGAATGTTATTACTATATGTGGACTTAACTGTTGATCAGTTAATACCAATTTAATGGTGAGTACAGGTGATGCTTGCTTTTCCATTCTTGTGATACTTCACTTAGTGGTTGGCCTCCAGCTCTATCCAGGATAATACAAGAAGTGCTATATCACCATTGTTTTTCGTGGCTCAGTAGAACTCCATGGTATACATATACCACATTTTATTAATCCACTCATATATTGATGGGCACTTAGGTTGTTTCTACATCTTTGCAATTGTGAATTGTGCTGCTGTAAACATTCAAGTGCAGATGTCTTTTTTATAGAATGTCTTTTGTTCCTTTGGGTAGATGCCCAGTAATGGGATTGCTGGATCAAATGTTAGTTCTACTTGTATCTCGTTGAAGTATCTCCATATTACTTTCCACAGAGGTTGTACTGGTTTACAGTCCCACCAGCAGTGTATGAGTGTTCCCATCTCTCTGCATCATGCCAAAATTCATTGCTTTAGCGAAGGAATATTATGTTCTTCTAAGTGTCATGCTTAGCATAGTTCAACTATATCAATGAGTTTGACAATGCACTGTTATCTGTAAATTTAGACATTGAAATTGCCTATTTGGATCATAAAAATGAATCTTTCATTATTTTTGGTTTTATTTAAATTATATGTTATTATATAATCTTTTACAAATTTTCTCTATCCCTAAGTCTCTTTAGATTGTGAACCCTAAAATTCCAAAATATGCTTCTTTGAGAAAAGAAAGGCTCTTGTTCAATTCCCAGTGACCTAAAGCAAGTATTAATAAAAAAGTATTAGTTGTTATTTCACATAAGTATTTTTGAGCTTCTTCTCAATAAACAAGATTTCACACATTGCTTCCCAGATACATTGAAGAAGAAGCTCACCACAGGATTAACAAGGACATACCATCATCTGGTTTTTAGTGTATTAGAGAAAAACAATACGAAAGTACATGCTCAGGAATATAATATACACAGTATTGGTAATAATATTAGTAATAGTAATATTTGTAATAGTGCTAAAAGATTTTTGATCCCAGGTTCCAATTTCCTTTATCCAGAACTGAAACATATTCACTTTTTTCAATCATTAGAATTAAATACCTTAGTATAGTCTACTTTCTATTTTTCTAAAATACTATCAATTATATTATATATTCAAATGTCAAATATTTAAATATTAGGTTTACCACCAAAGATGAGTTATACAGTTGAAAATTTATCAAGTTAACTAAATAACTCCAGTATAAAATTTTCAGATAATTGAAACAAACACATTTTTAGTTTTAGGATTATATTTTTCATTTTATTGTTTATGTATAAAGGAATGTACAGATTTTAACTTTAAGAGTAATCAGGGACACAGGGGTTAACTAGTATTCTAAATCATAAAACAACTTAAGTTTAGAAATAACTGCCAATGCCTGCTTGAATGGGATTGGGAACACCACATCTTAAATTCTTCAAACATTGAATATATGTTACTAGTGTAGGTCTAAATTGCATACTTCTTAAGCTCTTAATTCAAAATCAACTATATAGTCCCAATGGTAGGAAACCTCGTGAACATTTTTCTGCATAACATGCTGTGTTCTTCATATCTTTCTTTGTTCATTGCTATTTATTATATTCAAAGATACAATTTTCTTTATTAATATATGAGAGAAATCCATCCTTCGTTTTCAGATATTTCTTAAGTGTTAGATCTTAGAAGAGATTCTGAAAAGTTGTGCTCCTGTATTGAGCCTGGCAACTTCCTTTTAACCAACACAATGGTTTATCACACTGAATATAAATTACATAAGCTGATTTCCTTAGAAAAAAATAATTATTTTAATATTCTTACAATATTCTAACATAAAACAAAATCTATATTTTTTGATATTTTCTTTAACTTATATAATTCTAAAATTTCCAAAATATATTGGATAATTTAAATGATAAATTTTTTTTTCCTGGAACAATTCAAACATTGAATTCATATAAAGGCAACTGAATTCAATTACAGTAAATAAATTATAAATCCTCAATTAATTTAAAAAAAGAATGGAGCCAGATTTTGTTCTTCTATTTTTGATCAATAATCTTACTACTATTGTTTGGATATTTTTATAATGGATAATACTTAAAATATTTAAAGTACTTTTGAGCAAGTATGTTTATCCTATAAAAATATCACTGTTTTTATATATACTTATTATTTTAATACATTAATTTAACATGATGCTATGATATTAATACTGCTTCCATGCCCAGTGAGATAACTAATTAAAGGACGGACTACACATAAATCACGAGGCAAATACATAACTCATTTATTGAATTTTTCAATTTCAATAGGAGCATATATTGTAGTTTAGAGGCTATGATCTGCCAGTTTGGAGTCCTTCAATTCATTCATTTAACAATAGATGTAAAGTGAGTTCTTACTATGCGCTGGGTGCAAAGACAAAATAATAAACAAATAAAATAACTTGTTCTTTAGGAATTAAAGACATAGTCTAGGGAACCAAAAATAAACAGGCACAAAAAATGGAGAAAGACAGGCTATTGAGGGGAAAATCTAGGTTATTAGGCAGGTACAGAGAAAGGAACATCTATCTCTCAGACCTTGGAGGGCCTGGAAAGCTTTCCAGAGGTGCTAATCCATGCTGAGCCCAATAGAAGGGAACGCCATCATTTTCTGTTGGGTGACTAGCAGGATAAGAAGGAGTAAGTATACATAATGGCAGGGAATTCAGATTCTGGTCTCAGATCATTGCCTATTAGCTATTTGACTTTGCATAAATTATTGGAACCCTTTTTAATCTATTTTCCTCATTTGTAAAACATAGATAATTTTTGACATGATAGTTATATCTAAAACATGCTGTTAGGAGGATCTGGGAAAGTTATCTTACCGCTAAAACAGAGGACCAAGAAGCAGTTAGTCCTACATCTTCTTTTGACTATTTCCATGTTTGATGCTGTTGCCTGGAATTGTCACTATTACCTGGCAGCTATGAGGTCATAGCTGACCCCTTGAAGATACAAGACAGGAACTGGAAAGATCTGGAAGCCCTTGAAGACAGATTTTCCCCCTGAGTTAATCAACTTTGAAACCCTCCCATCTTGGACCTCTTGTGGAAGAACCATTTAGGTTAAAATATTTTCCCATGTTTATATTGATATATGGCTGTCAAAATGAATCATAGCAAGGCTTTAGAAATTATATCTGCTTTTCATTACATATATGCACATAATAGAAAATATAGAATATATAACAAAATATGTATTATACATTATATCATATATTATATTATAATTAGATATTATCTATTTTATATATTATATTTTATATAATATAATGTTATATATTAAATGTATAGATATCATAATATAATATATAATAAAATAGTATATATTATATTATAACATTATATTATATATTATTATAAATATAAAGTTTAAAACTTTATATTAAAATTTATAGTGTAAAGATGCACGAAAAAATGGCATTATTTTGAAAAGAGGTGGTAAAACTTGCTGTATTACATTCTATGACAGGAATCAGAATACTTGAAATTTAGTCCAGTCCTAGCTGCCTATTGTATATGGCTATGATACATATCGAGTGAAATAATTTATCCAAAGGACTTTGGAAGCTCAGTGCATACAAATTTAAAGTTGTATGAGTTGGATGCCCCATAGTTATGAAAGTAGACTTCAGTTGAAACATTTGTTAAAAGAGAGGTAATACCATGCCTTTACCAAAGTATGTGGGAAATTGCTTTTACATACTAGCATTCACTCACTTGTTCTCAAATGCTTCTATTCACATTGCTCCTGCATTGAATAATAACTCCTTTATTTGTGCATACAAGCGTGGATGTTTAACATTCAAACTTATATGTTGGATGCTAAAGTAACCTATTCCTCTTCATTGGATGGTAATCCAGGGAAAGTGGAACATTTGATGCAGTATGTGAAAACGCTAGCCCCAGAAGCAATGTCAACCCTCAGTAACCTCAACTTTTCATCCTGATATTAAGAGAACCACTAGGCTGCCAGTTAAATACCAATTTAAGTTTCCATCTGTATGCCCGACATTGGAGACTCCTGTTCCCAAGAGGTCTGCCTACTTCTCTCAAACACTGATAGAAAGAAGGGAATGAAATGGTGAAATTCCCTTTTAGGGACCCCAACAGTAAGAAGCCCACTCATTTATCAGATCATTAGTGTGCGATCTGACAGTTAAAGTATTTGAACCTTTAGAACCATGACACAAACATGGAACAGTTCACCACACATTACAAAATGTGTACAATGTCTATAATTAGGAATTGATATGGATTTTTATCTAAATACCTCAGTCATTTAGTGACATTTTGTCTTAAATACCAAGTATATATTTTCCCACATATCTCAAATATAACAATCAATGTATAAAATCATTTACGTGTTTACAGAAATAATTAATTGCATAATGTTACATATTTATGTTGAGGGAAAATCCTCAAATACGGGGCATCTATCACAGTACATAGCTTCAAAACTTAGTTGTCATTTCATCCAAATATTTTGCTTTTAATGAATGTTAATAAAAGCCCAAGGAGAATACTGAAATTTCAATATCAGAAAGAAGGAAATAATCAAGTACTGCTTTTCTGTCTTTGTTAGAGATCTGTTAACTATTTGCTAAACAGTCTTCTTTTTTTTTTTTTTTTTGAGAAAGAAAGGTTGCCTAGAACCTTGATATATCGGAATATCCACAGGTAATGTGTAGTAATCCAATTTCAGGCACTATAAAACCTCAATCATTTCAATAATAATAATGTGAATATCAAATATCTTTTCCATTTTCTACCCCTCAACTAACTATCTATTTTCTGTTTGCATTACCTACATTTTTTCCAATTCCTCTTTTTTTCCAGTATTTTTTTCTTTTTTTTTTTAATTTCAGCATATTATGGGGGTACAGATTTTAAGGTTTCAATAAATCCCCTCTCCCCCTGCCACAAGTCTGAGTTTCCGGCATGACCATCCCCCAGATGGTGCACATCTCACTCATTATGTATGTATATACCCACCCCCCTCCCCCCTCCCCCCTGCCCAATACCCTATTACTGTAGTACCTATGTGTCCACTTAGGTGCTGCTCAGTTAATACCAGTTTGCTGGTGAATATATGTGGGGCTTGTTTCTCCATTCTTGGGATACTTCACTTAGTAGTATGGGTTCCAGTTCTAACCTGGAAAATATAAGATGTGCTATATCACCGTTGTTTCTTAGAGCTGAATAGTACTCCATGGTATACATATACCACATTTCATTAATCCATTCTTGGATTGATGGGCACTTGGGCTGTTTCCACAGCCTTGCGATTATGAATTGTGCTGCTATAAACATTCGAGTGCAGGTGTCTTTTTTGTAGAGGGTCATTGGATCTTTTGGGTAGATGCCCAGTAATGGGATTGCTGGGTCAAATGGTAGATTCACTTGTATCACTTTAAGGTATCTCCATATTGCTTTCCACAGAGGTTGAACTAGTTTGCAGTCCCACCAGCAGTGTAGGAGTGTTCCTCTCTCTCC